>OOFB01009648.1:33149-64918 GCA_900323305.1 Trachyrincus murrayi | reverse complement strand
GAGCATTGAAGGATAAACCCTCGGCATTTATCCGCATCCCCGGAGAATTGTTCCGGATCCGGGGCGTAGGAGTCCCTCGTCGGAAAAGGCGCTGGAAGTGGAGCCGGGATGGGCTGGTCGGACTGGGCTGATGAGACTGGCGGGGTAAGGCAAGAGGTTAACAGGGCTAGTTGCTTGGCTAGTTGAGTGATCTGGTTGATCATGGCCTGGTTGTTGTCGGCGAGGTTCCGAAGTGCTTGTTCGTGCTGCCCCAGAAACTCGCCCTGGCTGGCGACTGCCTTCTGGAGTAAGACGGACTGCGAGTCTGCGTCCGCTGGGTCCATGTTGGCCAGATCGTTCTGTGACGATCGTGTTTGATGTTGGACCCAAGAGCAGACAACAGACGACACAGACGTAGATAACGTAATAAAAGGTTTACTTAAGATCATATACAGGAATGAACAGTAAACCGGGTGGGACCGGTAGACAGGCAGGGAATCGGCAACAGACGTGGTAGTCAGACAGGCAGGAGGTCGGCAACAGGCGAGGTAGTCAGACAGGCAGGAGATCGGCAACAGGCGGGGTAGTCAGACAGGCAGGAGATCGGCAACAGGCGGGGTAGTCAGACAGGCAGGAGATCGGCAACAGGTAAGGGAATCCAAGAGGCAGGTAATCCGAGAGAGTAGTGTCAGTGTGTACGAGTACGATCTGGCAGTGAGTGTGTGGAAAGGCAGAGTTTATATATGGCGGTTAATTAACAGGGAACAGGTGGAGGTGATGACGCTAATGAGCAGGTAACCAGGAGGAGTGTAGGACCCAGGGGAGGCAATGGGGCACGGCCGTGACACAAACTCCACGTTAGACTCATTGTGAACACACGTCCCTGCTTCTCATGACTGATATTGCCCTTCTAATTCATATGTCAATATTCATTTTTCGATTAGTCTTTTCATTGTAAATGTCTAACGTTAGAAACAAATAACTTTTTTTAGTGCAAGTCCACATAGTAGTACGGTTTTCGGTATTTTCTTCTTCTTCGATTTCCTTTCGCGGCAAATACAGGATGCAAAGCAAAACATTAGCGTTGAAATCGAACACGAAACGTCTGCTATCATTTGTTTGATGCAATATTGATGTAATAATGAGGTGCATTGTACCCAGTTGTTCTAATGCCCCCGTTAGACATGCCGTGAAAGCACATTTTCATGGTTTTCCACGAGATGCAACTTTGTGCCAGACATGGCTGGATGTAACCGAAGACCCCAACATAACAGTAGAGGAAATTCGTAAACGAGGGCTAAAGCAGCGACCACTCTGAAGCCACCGACCACCAAGACGACCGTCTGAAGCCACCGACCACCAAGGCGACCGTCTGAAGCCACCGACCACCAAGACGACCGTCTGAAGCCACCGACCACCAAGACGACCGTCTGAAGCCACCGACCACCAAGACGACCGTCTGAAGCCACCGACCACCAAGGCGACCGTCTGAAGCCACCGACCACCAAGACGACCGTCTGAAGCCACCGACCACCAAGGCGACCGTCTGAAGCCACCGACCACCAAGACGACCGACCACCAAGACGACCGTCTGAAGCCACCGACCACCAAGGCGACCGTCTGAAGCCACCGACCACCAAGACGACCGTCTGAAGCCACCGACCACCAAGGCGACCGTCTGAAGCCACCGACTACCAAGGCAACCATCTGAGGCCACCGACTAACACACATACAGTTGCTGTCCAGTAGAATGTATTTCTCCAAGTCACTATTGATAATAAATTATATTGTCGCGCAATGAGATGCATCCTAGAGTGCGACACTAAACTGCCTGGATCTACTTCCTGCATTTGTAAAGGAAAGCAAAAAACAGCGTAAAATATTAACATAATGAAATAACTAATCGAAAAATTTATGTCGACAAAAGCCTTGTATGTGTGAAAATGACCCCAGAAGTGTTTTAAATTCCCCTTTAAGTAAAAGTAGAAATACCCAGACACAGAATTCCTCTAGTAAAAGTGACATTTGTATGTAAAGACCGTATAGTTTGTCACACCACAGAAAAATGTGTCCTTAACCACCCAGCCAAATTTTAATGACTAAAAAAAATCGCCAAGTACATAAAATTAGGTTTCAAAATCATGAGCAAATAAGCAGTATTGTCTGCTGAAGGCGCTGAAACCCCGCCCACTCTTTTCGGCTGTGCTTTTGTAAAACAGGGCAGAGTGAAATATCACTTTCTGCATGTTTACATGTTAATGCTTGTTGAACAGGTGTATTGATTAAGTATTGGCTGTTTTATTGCACGTTACAGTAGCAAACGTAGTTGGAGGAACTCCTCTGCTCTCTCTGCTACACTTTCTGTCACGCTGCAGCCTCTCCTCTGCTCTGTCGGGACTGTCAGCTCCGACACAGCAGAGGAGAGGCTGCAGGTGATAATAAATCACACCAAAATGTTAAAAGGTACCGATAAAAGAACCGGTAACGTCGGGGCTTATTAATACTACAGTCTTTAATAATTTAGCCTCAGGGCCGGGTTTCGGTAGCCATCCCTACTACACGATGTAAAATCATGTTAGGGCGTTGCACCATGGATGTAATGTAAATTCTGGCATCCAGGGAAGATGCATTTGTGGAACGAAGGCATAGCTAGCTGTAGTAAGTGTAACGTTATGTTAGTAACTCACGATTGAGTGGGAGAACCACTGATGCTAATGCACTCTAGTGTTTACATAGTGTTAGGGGCTCTGGGGGCCCCAGTGCGGCATCGAGCCCCATTTCAGTCCCGCCCAAAAAATCCTGAACACAAAAAGGATGAAAAACTGTTTAACGGTCTAGCTCCACAATTCAGTACTACATAGTTGACAGTCTTTTCACATGTCATCAGCAATGATTTTCTAACATGTATAATGTGTTTAGAAACAAATCACTGAATTTACTTTACACAGTCTTAAAGTAAAAGTACAGAAGTACTTGCTCTTAAATGTACGTAAGTATTAAAAGTAAAGGTACTTGCCATACTAAATGCCATTATGTCATAAGGCTCATAATACAGCATCAGGATCGGACTGGGGCTGAAAAACGACCTTGGACTTTGAAACAGACCACCCCACCACCCATACAGTTCCTAAGTATATATTTGAATGTATTAATTTAAGCATAGAGTCACTGCTTGCACCTGGCCATTGTAATGCTGCATATCTCCAGGTGAAATAACTAATTTGCATTTAATATCTATTCACTGTAACTGTATTGTGCACAGTTGCATTGCATTGCTGATTTAATTTTATTATATTGTCACTTACTTCCTTCTAATTATTATTACTATTGTGCTTTTTGATGTGAGCTACTGTAATGCCTTAATTTCCCCTCAGGGATTAATAAAGTACCTATCTATCTACATCTGGGCTGGGGCCTGTCACCTAGCACTGTAGGTGGTCAACACGTTTGTGTTATGTTTTGACATTTGGGAACATTAGCTTGGAGAGCTCGATGTTTCTTCTTTCTTTAGAGAAGAAGTAAACAAAATATAGACAAAGCTAAATCTCAATGCGACTCGATTGCACTCTAGGCCTACAATCTATGCACTGAGCACTCGCTATTTCACTCGGACTCACGACCGAACCCGGAAGACGAGGACATACTATTGACCAATAGTGTTCTATAAAACAGACAGACAAGTTAATTGTTCAAGTTTTCACAGAGGACGCCCGATCCCCCCCTCTCTCTAATGATTCCGCTGGAGTAGCAATTATGGCTCACAGGAAAGGAAAAGTTTTGTTTACCCATCGGACCATAATGGACATTGGCTGATAGTGGTTATTGACCATATGGATAAAATATTTGTGTTATGTAATGTATACAGATATTGTTGATGTCCTGCAAATGCCTTACTTTTTGAGGAGATTGAAGGAATTCTCAACAATCTTTTAGGTAAATACCATTCTAGCCAGTTAATTGTAGGTGGTGATTTCAATAATAATTAGTACAAATAAGTTGGTAAACTTTTGCCGAAGCCTGGACTTGACGTGACATGGACTGACATTCGGAGAATTAAAAACCCAGGAGGAAAACAATACGCATGGAGTAATAGGGATCTTTCATTACAATCAAGAATTTATATGTGGCTGATTATCCACAGCCTTGTGCCAAACACTACAGAGGTTAAAATACTACTACTATATGCCCAACTATAACACCTCTTGGTACCATTAATAGATAATATGGTAGTGGTTATTGGAAACTGAACAATTATTTGTTATAACATGATGAAAACTATGATAACAAAATTATCTGTCTATTGGAATTTAGCTAAAGATAGGGTTAGGGTTAGAAAAAATACATTTGAAAGTCCTGACACTGCTGTTAAGTCAGTAATAAATGTTCCACAAAATCGTCTTGATGCATTATATGAGGAAAAAGCGAAGGGAGCCTTCATACGGTCTAGAACAAAATGGCTTGAAAAGGGGGGTAGGTATTTTTTTATTTGGAAAAGCAAAGGGGGAGCTCAACATGCTTAAGAAACTCAATATTATTGGGTTAATTTTCTGGGGATGATATCAGACTTCACTAACAAATTTTATGAAAATCTTTTATTTTAAAAAAATGTAAATGATCACAAGGAATTCTTTGATTCAATTCAAAAGATTAATTTGCTTTTTTGCTTGAAACTTTTAAGGAGGGTATTTGTAAGGGAGAGCTACCCTCTTCATTAAAGCAAGGGGTGATTACTCTCATCCCTAAACCACAAAAAGACCCCTTAATTATTGATAACTGGCACCCTATCACACTCCTTAACAACGACTATAAGATTTTAGCTTTGATTTTGGCGAAAAGATTAAAATCAGGATTGAATGAGCTGATTGGTGAATGTCAGTCAGGATTTATGATGTACACCAGATATCGAACAACGTAAATGTGGTGTTGGTTTGGTAGAATATTGTGATTTGTTGGATGATAATCCTGTCATTCTGTTCTTAGATTTTCAGAAAGCTTTTGATACGGTTAATTCATGTGTGAATGTCTTCAACTGTTTAAATTTGGAAAGTATTTTGTTGATGCTATCAGAACCCTGTATAATGGTGGAAATAGTTGTGTCAGACTTTGTTGTGGAACATCTTCTAGGTTTAACATCTACAAAGGTATATGCCAAGGCTGCCTGATTTCCCCATATTTATTTTTGTTAGTTTCCCAAATGCTCTGCTGGTTGATCTCTCAAGGTAATTTTGAAGGGATTACTTTTCAGGCCAGGGAGATCAAGATATCACAATTAAAAAATGTGTTATAAGCGCAATCGACATTGGATAATGTAAATGTTTTTTTCCGGCTTAAAGTTAAATATTTCAAAATGTTTGTTCTTAAAGGAACAGTTGATCCCGCTCATTGTGGGATCTCAAAAGACACTGTAACCTACCTGGGTGTGAAAATAACTAAAAACCTTAAAGAGCTCAATAATCTTAATTTAAACCCAATAACTGAATACATTCTCGACATGGTTAGGGAGGGTTTTAAGCCTCCAGGGAAGGATACTTTTGTCAAAGGCTGAAGGGATTTCTCGGGCCTCGAATATCTTTTCATCAGTTGTCATTCCTAAACCTACCTGTAATGTCCTAGATTTTATTTTATTTGGAAAAATAAGCCACATAAGATAAAGAAAAACTTTGTCACCAATAGGACTTGAAATAGGACAGAACTATAGTTTACAGAAATAAGTCGATATTCTTTCACAATTGGTTCTCAAGCAATGTTCTTTTGGTTAGTCAATTGATTGATGGAAATGGTAACTTCTACACAGGAGAAGTAGTAATGGAGAAGTACAACTTTGTTGTCTCAAGCAGAGAATATAACATGATTTAAAAGCTTTAATACAGCACCAGGCCTACTCTCGTACACCCCCTGTTGTTAGTCATGCCCATGCAAATTCAGCATTCGCTTGTCGAGAGATTTTCTTTATCAAAGATCTCCTGCTGCTATATTTCACTGGGCTTCAGCTTTTGAGATCAACTGGCGATGTGCTTGGACCACTCCACACAAATGTATGATAACAAAGTCAAAGAAATCTCTTAATAGAATCTATCCTTGTAATAAATATATCTCAAAATGTAGTCTAATCAGTCTGACTCTGACCAGGTGAGGCTGCTTAAACCAGCCACCAACAACACACACTCCACACTAATATTTCCAAACAATGTAGTTTCTGTGAACCTGAATCAATTGAACATTTATTTTGTGATTGTTTGCACAGTAAAGCGTTTTGGTTGAACGCCAATATGTAATTCATCTTTTTATTTTGTTAGGGAAATATACATGAATCAAGAAAAAACCTCTCTTTCTAATTTTTCAATCTGATTTGGAAAATAACTTAATCTCACTGCCCTATGTGGAGAGTAAATTGAAAAGAAAAAAAAATCAAGATCATAGTTAAAGATACAATTGACTTCCTCATATTCTATTATATTTCTCGATGAACTTTACATTGTAATACCTGCGGTGTGACGTTGGTGGGTTGATATACCATGCATTTTGGCAAGCAGGGTAAACACAGCCTGGTTACAATGAATTAACATTGCATTAGCTATGCTTTATAAGCTAATGTTGTGAGTGTCTTCTCTGTTGACATTGACTCTGCTATGACCCTACTGTGAGAAGGGTCTATTGGTCCACCTAGACAATGATGGGAGCGTTGGGAGCGTCACCCTGGGGCTTCTACTGAGGTCTAGCTTGCTAGAAAAGGAAAAGGCGTTGTCTGAAGTTATATTATTTAGTCTGTGGAAAAATATGATACTGTGTGTGTATCCTAAACAGGGGCCTGGCTTTTGGAGGGATCAATGATCTAATCCACTGAAACTTAGAAGGGTGACCCTGATTGTTTGGCACCAAGCTGTGAGTCTTCTCCATTTATCTTAACGCATCCTGACCTTTCTGCTTCATGTGAAGCTTCGACGGGTGGCCGGACTTTGGTGTTTTGGAGATAAAGGCCATGCTGAACAAAGGACTCAGCTGCTATTGTTGGGCCTTATCAGGCTAAATAGGCCTTTGGTACACACTTAAAATCCAATGTTCCTGTTCTTAAAGCAAGATTGATTTAGTAAAGCATTTTCTCACTTCTTACATTTAATCCAAATGCTTTGTGTTTACTTGCCACAATTGAGATTAAGTCATCTCATTTAAGTCAGGGATGCTAGACGGCACTAAAGCCTCTCAGTACATAATGACACCCACATCCACGATTTTTTACGGAAGACAGCCGGCGAACGGTTTGAATTAACTCATTAATCTTGGTTTGAACCAGTAGTTTGTTGGAGATGGGGTTAACACAAATCACAGGGTAAATAGAAGATTGTTTTCTCTAATGCCAGAAAAGCTATTTGGGCGAGCAGTGCAGTCCCCTCTTAGCAGATGCTTTGTCAAAGGTTACAAAAACCATTAGCTTACAATGTCAGTATTTATGTTACCCTGTTGCTGAACGTCACTTATTACTTCCTGTTTTAAACGCCCTGTTTCACTTTCGCTCTTTTAAACTGCCAAAGAAAGACTTCAAAGAGTAAATCGGTGGAGACCGGGTACAGTAACACCTAGCCTATTCGAAGGAAAGGGAAAGTCTGGCAGATATCTGTCATGAAAGCCACTCTATAATAAACCAAACACGCTTGGTATGCCATTCACTGCAGCATTTTCTGGTTATTAGGCCACCCACCACTCTACTAAACGGGGCCTCCCACAGAGCGTTTTCCACAAGTGAGGACTTAATTTATTTTTATTCTGCAGCACAAGACATGTTTTAAATAAATCCTTAACAGTTTCTCTGCTTTCCGCATGGGTTGAGAATCCTTTTAATAATGTGGAGGATTGAAGTGGGCTGTTCCTGGGATATTGGGAACAAATTGACAGGGCTGTCTTTTCTGTCTCAGGCTTCATTAAGGGCGGAGTGAGCCGGACATGCTGGCTGGCAGCCAATTTGTGGCTGCTGTTGTTGGAGCTGTGTTTCATTGAGGAACCAAAATGCACCACTCCTTGACACTGGTGAGCAGAAATGTACTCATAATCGCCTAATAGCCTGTTTCAAAATGGAGGAAAAACAATTAAGTATAGTTGCTACTGTCACTGTCTAAAAGGTGACTTATCATGACTGAAGTTAAAACAAGTCTCTGTAGCATCCTGAAGAGAATAACTGAAATAATGAACCAACGCCAAATACAGAAAACACCATCCCTGTTAAATCAAAGGGTGATGTCAATAAAACTACCCATGACATTCTATGGCACTAATTTCAGCCAATCAGGCAGGTGCCTTTCTCTGATTTTATGGAATAGTCCATGAAAAATGCTAACAATAGACTAATCTGTGCTTGGTTAGGGTCGATTTTCAACTTTATTGTTGTTGAATGAACGTACAAGTATGAGTCCAACAAAATTCAGTTTGGCATTTAGCCAGATGCAGGTGAATCCTAACGAAAGGAATTGAACATGACTGTTTTAGGTACATCAACAAAACTACAAATGTTCAATGATCATATACTTTTGCGACATGTACAGTATTGACTTTTTAGCCAAGGGGAAAATCAAGGAAAAAAGTAAACCTAGATTGTCCTCAATTTCTCTCTGTCAGTCAGTCTCACCGGGGCTTCAGCCTCATAGCGCAGAAGTCTATTGGACCTGTTGAGCGATGAGAGCCTTTGGAGTGATGTGTGTTTTTGTTTCTTCGTGAACGGAGACCGGCCTTTCTTTTGGTGCCCATAGCTGCACTGAATAAACTCATTTCTTGATGTTACAACTTGGTCTGACTGCATGCCCAGGGAAGCGGCACTGGCCTACTTACCAGAATCCACTGCACTCTCTTCTGTTCTATTCAGGGGTGGGCCCAGAGTAATGGAGTACTCATTATGTGACCACCTGACTTGACTTGTTATAAATGTTTCATCCATATGTAGATCATTTCAGGGTCAATTTTTCTTGTCATCTAACATAACACGAGGGAAAAAATAAATATCAGTAAGTCACTTTGGGTAAAAAGCATCTGCCGAATGACTAAATATAAACAACGGTGTTACTGCAAATAATCTTTGGAACAATTTCACACAGGTGTCAAAAGGCTTGCTTTAAATTGTACTCGAGTACTCACTGTTGTGTTATACGGTACTACTAAATTCCAACAAAAAAAGCCATGGCTACTTTTGTTCTTTTTTTTATTCAATACTACTTGTGTCTTATTCGGTTTTATTATGTAACTACTAAGCCTACTTCCTTTCATTATATGTAAAATAGATGGAATACCCTGGAGTTTACAGTAAATCACCCTTTCTTAAGATGAAGGAAAAGTAGCCGAATAACAATCTATGTATTGTAGCGCTGCTGGCATAAGACATTTTCACTTCCCAATCCTGCTCAGTATTCAAGATTCCTACTCAAAGATGAAGAAAATCATAACCAGAGGACAGATTCAAACGGAACACAATACGACAGAGATGAGATTTAGACAATTCTATTGTGTTTTACAACCCTGTATGGCGGCACACAGCTTGCAGTGGGGACTACCAATGAAATGAATTAAATGAAGAAAGTAAAATAGAATGGAAGAGAATATATAAAAGGGGAAGCCATGTACAACCCCCTTTCTTTCCTCTTCCTACTTCAACATTTTGTTATGACTGCTTGCAATCTGTTTTCTCACAAAGCGTGTTTTTATTTTTTTGTTAGTTCCAGAGTTGAGGTTTCATGCTGCTTGAGTGTCGTAGGTGTAGGTGCTTACCATCACGGCCAGTTTGTCTTCTGGCCATGATCCATATTAGCGAGCCTTCCTGCACCGCCACCGCTCTCCTTATGTAACCATCTGTCAATTTTGGAAACAGAAGCCATTTGTAATGCCAATGATCAATGTTGTTTACAAATTCAGCAGGTAGACTGTGAAATTATCCAAGGTAAATCGTTTTAATGATTTACCTCACTGCGTCCTCGGATGAAAATCCGCGAAACAATATGGCAGTCATGTGAGGGCAAAACGAAGAGGTTTGCAATGGCTACTTCTGTGTGTGTGTGTCTATTCTACAGCGTCTCTTGTCTAATCAAGCTGGACAGTTTCCATCCCTCACCTCAAGAGAGTGTGGGCTAAGCCGCCGCTAAATTGTCGCTTCTCGATACAGCAAGGCTTCACCCACTATAACATTGGTCTTGTGGGCCTCGGCTCTCAGACGAATAAACCCAAGCAAGCTTTTCGAGTGAGACCTCATGGCCCTGGAAAGAAATAAGCTCTTGAGGGATAAGGCAAGGAGGGGGAAAATGTAAATGTGATTCGTGTGGAACTTGTCTGTGTGTGTGTGTGTGGGGGGGCGGGGTGAGGAACATGTTCTTTGGCAGGGGGAGCTTTGAATACTTTATAACACTTGGGAAATTCTACTTTAGCTAGCTTTAAACCCACTTGTCCTCTCTTTTGTCCGTTACGTATACAATTATAACAGAAAGACACTGTGAGTGTGTGTGTGTGTGTGTGTGTGTGTGTTTGTGCATGCATACAAATCACGAAGGAAATCTTAGGATCTCAGTTTTGCAGAGTAACTCTGCGTAGGTTAAAAGAGAGCCGGTGTCACTCCGTATCTCAAACGAGTTGTCAAAGCCAAGAGGGAATATGTGAGTTCTATAACCAGAGCGTTATAAACTACCTCAGCTCCATGTTGCCTGGCAACCGAGTATCGAGATCGAGAAGTACAGAGGCCAATTTAAATGCAGCTCAGACATAGGCTAAAATCTGCTTGAGATAAATATCGACAAACTGTTGCCGTTCTTTTATATTCTTTAATTTTAAGGTATTGTGAGCATAGGAAAATGCAGGTATTTATCAAGCACACTGCATATTTCTATCTCGCCTCTCCCACAAATGATAAGCTGTATTGTTTTATCCCTCACACGTTAAAATCTGGGTAATTAGCTGTTTGAATTAGCTGTTTGATTTAAAAACAAAGGATAATCAGCATTGTTTAATTACTGTGATCAGATGCTCTAGTTCTCCTAGACAGTTTCCTGGTCTCTAAGCACATCTCAGCACTGTTCATTTGCATTTCTTAATTAAAGGAACGAAGTGGAGGCCCATAGGTTGGAATTGTAAACATTAACTCATAAAATTTTCTTCACTGAAAATGTTTTGATTTATTGTCCATAAAACAAGTAAATTATCATTAAGAATATGATGACCAAGCAGGTTGAATTCATTCAATTCAATCCCCATTAAAATAAGTTGTTTCCGATCTATTACAGTCGATTGAGTTTAATAGGAATAGCTAGTTTATTAGTTACACACAAATGTATGTGACTGCTGTGTGGTGGTTGATTAAAACAAGTACCTACCTAAACACTCCATGTTAAGGTGCATGTTAAGGTCAACAAACACGACATCGGGCCAGTGTGCAATATCCGTTGGCGGTTGTTGTTGTTGTCAGATGAAGTTTCTTGTTGGCAAACTTCGGCCAACATTCTGTAATTGGTTGTTGGTGTTTATTGGAGCATTGTGCAAGCACCTTTAGTTGGCACTATGGCATAGAATGCTTGAAATGGCTTTTGTTCTGTGCTTAAACCTTTCAGGGGTTCATAAAGAATGGTGGGAACAGCAACAAAAATGCAATGAATGCCTACTAGTGATGCTGTGAGTCAGAAAGAAATGGCCAGAAATTGTGAATGGATGGGCCACAGCCGCAAACAGGTAAATAACATCCCAATGTCATTTCAGACTCCACCACTTAAGCTTTGGCTTGAATGGGCTGCAGAAGCCGAAGACCATGTTGTGTGCTGCTGTTGAGCCCATGAAGTCCATCCCATTTAGTGGCAGCAGTGCAAGCCTGTGGTGGCGGAAATGTTTTCCTGCTACAGATTAGGGGCCCTGATACAAATTGAAGAACAGCTGAATTGCACAATGTTATCTCTATACATTGGCTGCAGTTTGTCCACACATGGATGGACACTTTAAGCATTCGTTACAGGGACGTAACAGTTTTCATTGCAAGGTCACTATATCTCAACTCTATCAAGAAAGTTTTGGCGAGGAAGAGAGGCCTGAACTGCTTATTTCCACATTGTTCCGCAATACAGCCAGTACTTAATATATATTAATTATATAATTATATAATTCATTCCCAGATTAGTAACTGCTGTCCTGAAGACCCAACGGGCTGTGCAGCAGCCTACTAAAGGTGTAATAAACTGGCAGCATGTATGTCCAACATACCTTCAGCTTACACAAATACAATGACACACAGACACCCAGGAGCGCACAGTGACACATACTACTAACAAATCACCTTTTGGTCGCATGAAGACTTGAGGCACCCTGGAAAAATAAAAGCTCACATTCATTGCAGGGGTAACCCGGCAGCCACCATCCACTCCAGCTCTGTCTCTGTGGAGCAGGATGACGCGTGTTGAAGATCCCCATCCCTCGCAGTCGTAATGAGCTGACAGACAAGTCACACACAGCTTCCCCATTCAGCGCCCATCGATGCAATTAAAATGGAATTAGCGCTCTCAAAACACGGGCCGATGGAGAGCGACCGATTCCCTCCTTAAGTACCGTAGTAGGCACACAGAGACGAACCCTCCACCTATATTCTGCACGAATGAATGGATGGATTCACAGCCGCTGCAGGTGGAGTATCGGAGCGAACGGGAGCCGGAAAGCGAGGCTACAAAGCGGCACGCTGACAGTCACTTTTTGCATTGCTCTGAACAGGGGGCCATTTGAATCTTTTTTTTTTTCATTTTCATTTCCTTCATACATTTTTTGTATATGACCTAATTATCCCCTTTATTTCCCTTGCCCGTGACTGTGGCGTTTGAGCTTGGTCAGCAAGAAGTGGATGTTCCACGGCCAAGCGACCTCATGACAGATAACATCTTAACGCAGCCCAGTCTCCATCCGCTGCCATTTCCTTGTTCTGCACTACCTCTAGATTTGTTCCGATGACCTTATCTACATTTCCATTAGCCTCGGGCCATCGTTGCTAATTGGATGCGCCATGGAGGCCTCTGGGGGCCCAAACCAGCTTCAGCAAAAGTTTCTCTCTGTCTGTGTTTCTTCTGCCGTGGTGTGTCTGCTAGCTGTGCCCTCCACCGCGCTCTTTTCACTGTGGAGGAATATGAAAGGGAAAGGGAAGGGTTTAGGTTGGCTAGAGCTGGGCAATATCATCCCCATCAGTTTTATTTTTCACCCATTACTTGGATGTGACAATGACTTGGCTTTCGCGTTAGCCGTCATTGTTTCACATAATTACAAAATGGGGAGAAAGTTTCTGCCAAGTGGCTATTAATGTGGATGATGACCAAGCAGATGAAGGGGTGTTATTTATCTCACTGAGCTAGAACAATGTACAAAATGTCAGAAATTGGATGACTTCACTCTAATTACTCAAATTAGGGAAAATAGATGTAGGAAACACATTTTTGGTTCTAGATGCTGTTTGAAGCGTATCTTTGACTGAAAGGATTTTATTTTACTTTGAATTGTTTGCTGCTTTGGGGACATGCTTGTAGAATTGTAGTAATGCTGAGTGGGGCTGGGTGATGTGGATAAATGTGTTATTACAATAATAATATCACAACAACACAATAATAATCATGTTTAGGTTTACATGATATCCATATACATCACAATATAATTATGATTTCAAAATACTCAAACTGATGGTCACTACATTGAAGTAGTCTATGTAGTAATTGAAGGTATCAGACTAAAACTAGCTTTTCCTTTCTCTCTGGTGTTGAAACCTCTAGGGCATATATCATAAATCATATACAATATCATTTATTTAGACTAAAACAGGGTGTCACATGCCCAGCCCATATCCTGATAAACCATTAGTAGTTTATTAGGTGTTTTTTTGTGGGGACAGCCATATTAGCTTATCTTGCTTATTATTGAATGAAGTTGTTTGAAAGATGTGTGAGGAACATTTTGAATTTAGTGAGATGATCTCTCCAGCCATCTTGCAGTGAATGCCCTTCTCAGGTGCCCTCTAATACAATTGAATCTTGGAGACATTTACACACGGTGGATAGGGATTTAAAGCCACATCACTTGGACAAGCTACAAGTGGAAGATTCAGAGATGCAAGCCAATGACAATGACACAGGAATAAGCTATGCTCAAAGTCTAATACATCAGATGGATCCACAAACCTTGGTGCATTGTAACCACCAGATTTATTCTGTTTTGGGCAAGTGCCCCACACAGAATACGATTGAATATGAATGATTACAAACCACGGGTGGTTAGACGAGGCATATACACTGGATTCCATTGGGTGGAATATTGGGTAAAAGGCAACAAGTACAAGTTCAATATCTTATATCCTAATTACCCTATTTAGCTGAATCAACGTGTTTTAAGGTGACATGGATTTGCATTTACAGAATTTGTGTGGTGAATAGATAATGTAAAGTTGAGTTGGCTCTTTCTTTACTCAGAGCTCAATATGACTTTTTTTGTTTGTGGCCATGAAGGTATTGTTATCGGATCCTCCACTAGATGGCACAGTGTCGTCTTAGCAAACGGCAACAACAGCAGTGCATGTCTTGATTTTACATTTACATTAGGATGTTTCAAACACTTTCTGCTCCAGGTGAGTCAACCCCTAATCGGATTTACATGAGACCTTAGACTCGATCACGTACATTACAGTAGGCGACCTTCAGCCTAGCATTATTGATGGGACAAAATAACAAATTGCATCTATATTATCATGGCTAAAAAGCTTGATATGATATGGCTAAAAACCTTTAGACATTTGGCAACGGCTTTTTTGTAAAATACTGTTTTTTAAATAGCTTTATCTTTAACAGTTCTTAGCCTTATTTGAACTGTGAGGGGCCGCTATAGACATTTAGTTCATGAGTGGGACTATGCGTGACATGCACAGTCTAGGTTGAATGCAGGTTCAAGGAGGAGGGGCTATATGAATAACCACTAAAGGGCATATGACTAAAGCAATATCCCACCTCAAAACTTGTCACCCCTGGTAGGCCCCTGCTATGCCCCTGGTAGGCCCCTGCTATGCCCCTGGTAAGCCCCTGCTATGCGGTATTTATGGAGAATGGAGCTCTCTCAAAAATAGCATTTTAAGTTTGATAACTTAATTACAGGTTTTGAGCAGTGTTTTCCGAGTTATAATTGATGTTCGTCCGACGTTCTTTGATTCCAGTTTTCTTTCAGAAAACAATAATGTTTATAATCAACTCAAAGAATAACAAACAAAAAGAAAGCCTAATAGCCACCGCAGTGAATTTTAATAAAGTTAGAAATTTGATAAAAACATGACTCGACCTTAACTAGCCTGTCGGGATATCACAAATTCAGATTCAGATTCTTCTTTTATTGCTTTTGTGTCCTCCAGACAATCTCCTGATCCCTCTCACAAAGCAGGGGAAGCAGGTGGAGAGGCATTCTCACACCAGGACCAGATAGTACGCTTCTGCATGGGTCTGATAAAACGGACACATTCCACACCACACACGATTGTGGCATATAACCCTTTCTGTGGGAGTCGAACGCTGCACATGCACACCATCAGGAGAAGAGCTGCTGCTTCCTCCTCACTTTCTCCCACTGGCTTCAAAGCAGCGCTATATACACCCTGTCAAAGTACGTCTGCAGTCCGCCAGCTTGAGGTACCTTCCTCCGGAAACTTGAGAGTTGGCACTGGCTCCGTGAAGCCACGTATGTGTAGAGGACCAATCTATTCCCATTTATTCTCAACAGGGCCAGCCCAGGAAACAAAACCATCCTTTGTTTTCCTTTTCTCCACCTGTCGACAATGCAGCACATTCATTGTATCTGTTGCGGTTGATTCACCCGTCTAAAGGCTGTGTGTGCATGCGTCCTGCTTTGACACTTTTTAGTTAATTATTAATAGGCCTTATGAACTTGTCTTGAATTTAGTTTGGAAAAGGTGTTGGTGCAGGCTCCTCCTGGCTCTATCTCAAGTAATTAAGAGATAATGAAACATTTTTCTTCATCGCCATTCGATTACATTATTTTGATATTCCATCCATCAATACAGAAAGGATACAAAAAGCACTGAACACACAGATGTGACTGGACATGATGATTAAGTCATTAGTCTGATACTGAAAAGTATAAACAACACACCAAACATCAATAAAATGGAGATTAATTGCTTCCAATCATTGCATCTGGCCTGTTGGATCCGCAAATTATGTTTCTTATTGCGAACACATTCCACACATAGCGAATTAAAAACTTGTGGTTTAGTTTATAGCATGGTTTGTAGATCAGTCTAATAAGAGTTCTCACCCATTCCCCCTTGCACTAAGGACTCTTCCCTTCATTCATCCCAAGCATAACCAAACACATCCAGAATAATGTACACAAGAAAACACAAAAGTGTTGCTATTTTTGGATGCCTTTGGGATGGATTCCTGAACGGGCCCTGTCCCCTGACACCAAGTATTTGGAAATCCTACATCTATTTATCTGCTCAATGAAGCTATAGTGGTGTAGTGTGTTCAGTGTGCTATAAAGGCTTATGCACTGGTGTTTTTATTTAAGTGTGTGTGTGTGTGTGTGTGTGTTGGCAGGGTGGTGGGCTCACACATCTCAGACAAACCTTCTGAGGTGTCCCAGGGGTTCATGGACTCATCTGTGGTCTACCTTCCAGCATTCTTCTTCTGCTGTCGAGCGGCCTTTCGAGGCCAATTTGTAGTAGCCTATCAGGCGCGTCTATACAGCAAAGCCTCTACTGCAATCGTTTCAATGGCTCAGGTGTCTTTATTTATATAGTTTTTTAAGTAGGCTACTGGTGCATGTGCGTGTGCGTGCGTGTGTGTGTGTCTGTGTGTGTGTGTGTACATGTGCATGGGCATACGGGCGTGCTCATCCATCTCTCTAAAGAGGCCCAGCACTGTTACAGCCCCCACTAAATATTTACCTTGTTCCATTTAAATATAGATGCTTATAAAGCACCTCCCTGTTCCCTCTAGGACCGTCACTACCTTTAGCCGGTGGTGAAACGGTGAGGAAGACATTGGGCCACCTTCCCTCCCCATCACTATGACTCTATCATACAAAACGATTCTCCCGCAAGGACACTCGGATTCCCTTCTAATAGGAACCCGGAGCTTTTTTATTAAAGTCCATTTTCTTCCTACTGAAGGTTGTTTGGTGTTTTTATCGTATGATGTGAAAATCTGCGGTAATATATCTGTCATGAAGAGTGTACTTGGGGAAGACGTGAAACAATAAAGGGAAATAAGTGAGGAGACAGCCCACAGTAGAACTAATGTATAATACAACTTAAGTTGTCACAGGGTTTCTCAAAGGAAGAAGTTCAGCAGAGTGCTGCTTCAGAAAGAGAGAGAGAGAGCAATGTGATAATCAACCGTGATTCAGTGCAATGTTTATAATTCAATGGACGCTAAGCAATGTTTTTTTTTTGGTGCTTTTTACTCTGACATCAAAGATTGTTCCTGTTACGGTTGAATACATGCATGAGTGGGATAATGAGCTGACTAGGTTTCTTTGGCAAATCTTATTTAAATGTTGTCCAATTAGGTCACAGGCTAATAATCTGTCAGAAAAATAAGAAAATATATAATATGAATGGATTCATTTAGTATACATTCTGTGGTGAAGATGGTTAAGGAGTGCCTTGATTGTAGGACATATTGTTGACTTCGTACATTGTGGTCCAGTCGATTTGTTTGGAAAGATGCTTGGCATGGCCATATTTGAGTGGCATTAAGTCGGCAGTATCATGAATCAAGCCTAATTAAAATTGTTAATTGTTAAATATGTTAAAATATTGTGTGGTAATTCAGTGCTATGCCAACTGCATACTAAAAGCTATGATAGCTATGATTACAACAATATTCTACAAACACACGCACAAGCAGCCCACCATTACAATATATACAAGCAACATATTCAACTTATGGTTCTGTGTGATTATACCAATATAATTAGAAAACTAGCTCTCTACAATACACAATCAATGTGTATTCAGCATTCTCGTCATTCTCACAAGACGGTGTCACCTTGGGCGATTCACTGAAGGAACTAGTGACTCACTGTGACATTGCGATGAAACAAACGTTTCAGTATATATTAACAGAAGTAATAATCCTATTTTTGAACTGGCCTGGAGGATCTTTTGCTGTAGTTACATTCCTGTCAGTCAACTCCAGCCAGGCCTCACTCCAGACCAATTTGGATTTTATGGCCAGGAGTTTGAGTTTATCTATATAGCTACTTTAATGGAGGGAGTTGTCATGTTGTGTTTTCTTGTCGTCCTTGACCTTTTCTCGTATACTGTTTGTCTGTAGATGGGATATTAATATTTATGGGTGTATGTACACACTATCCATGCACTCCATCCACTATCCCTTCATTGAAATTTTGGATACACACAGCAGACAAAATACACAATAGGGGGTTTATAACCTGCCAGCAGCCCTCACTGACACTGCCATCACGTGCAAAGCACTCACCATAGTTCATGACCCCCAGCCACTCACTATACACATGCCTCACCCTCCTCCCAGCGGGCCACACACATCTCTGATCTGAACGAGCTGTGTGTCCTCAGCCATAGTCTCACAAATGAGACTTTACATTAGTTCTAAAGTCTAATGACAGACGAGCTCAGATCTGGCTGAACGGCGCATTTCACTTTCTTTCGCTTCATATTTCAGGGTTTCTCCCAGAAAAGTTGCTAGGCCCGGTGGCAAGTTTATTTTTGATGGAGGCACGGGCCATCGACAGACTGATGGCAGATAGGTAGGGCCTTGTAGTTTCTGTGGTAAAGGTAGGGCCCTATAGTTTCTGTGATAACAGAATCACGGACGTAATTGTTGAATTGAGAATTTATAAAAGCTATAACACAGATTCCATAGGGCTACATTAAGTCAGTGCTAAAAGATGACTGGAGATTTGAAAATATGACTGTGTAATGTGTTATAAATAAGAAGACAATGTACAGTCTTGGAATGCTGAGTTTTCAACAACAACAAAAGATCAAAACATTAAAATAAATAATATCAATTTTTTTGCACTCTACAAAAAACTTGAAAAAGTCCTGATTGGCTACTGGAATGCTGGGCACGTTCCAATTTTCATTTAATTTACAAATTTGAAAAAGTGTGAGACTAACTTAACTTATTATTAACTTCAATGCATCCGTTTTGGACACATTTGTGCAGAGTAGGGATGCAAGAAATACCAAAAATTATAATCGAATACACGGTCCAAAAGGCGTGCGTGCGTTACACCCACACCGGAGCTTGGCTGGTCACGCAGCTGGTCACGGCTTGCAATACACTGGGGGAAACCTTGAATTTGTTTCGACCAATCATGTTGCTGGAGGCGGGGATCTGTAAGCGTGTAATTGACGAACACAAACTCAGCAAGCAGTAGAAAACTGTAAAAAAGTGTCTGTAAAGGCTTCAAATCAATACCGTGTAGACTGGCCACTGTAGAAAATGCATTTATTAAAATTCCCTTCTGAATGCTTCATCAACTTGCGCGGATGAGTTTTCTTCGGTAGAATATCTCCGCAACAAAACAGGAAACAAGGCGTAACTCCGCCCCTTGCAGTTGTTGGTTTCCGGTCCAGGCTCTGCGCTTCTGGCCCGGCCCAGAAGTTCTGCTATAACATAGTAGGACTGCTGGATCCCAGATTACCTCGGTCATAACCGCACTCCACAGACTAAACGTTTGTTGTTTGTTTCTTTGTGTTATGTCATGAAGTATTGAAGTATTGAAATGAATCAATTAAATTAAATTATGGAGATAAATGAATCGCTTAGCAGCTCTTAAAGAACAGAGAGGCACAAAATTTGTCAGTTTAACAATAAAAAAATGGTCAGAAAAACAGAGTAGCTTTGCCCAGACAGGGGAGCTATCCAGGGAGCTTATCTAGGACCTGCTGTCCGGTAGCATGCTGGTACTGAATGTCTGTGGGCGTCATATGGCCATCTGATGATCCAGTGCTGTTCTGTGCCCGTGCACACGTCAGATAAATACACACAGAAATGGACAGACAAAATGAGCACTGGAAAAGAAGATGGAGATCTGAAAACAAACGAGGAAACCAAAGCTTTCGATGTTCTGAGGCTTGAACATCGAAAGAGTTAAAGGAAAACCAAACACCATCGTTTGAGCTAGTCCCTGCCCACTATCAGAATTTTAAAAATGCCTGCTTTTGTCACACTACTTGGAGACACTTTTTTTATTTGGGGGGCGTGGATATACGTTTTTCAAACTTTGTGGATTTAAGTCGAGATCTGAACCAGGATCAATCCATATCACTACTATGCAACCCACTAGATCACGTTTCATCTCAAATAAGTTTTTTTAGAATTTGGTTTTAAATTAGAAGCAAATGGAGAGAGCTGGGCAGACTGATAATAAGGATGGAAGAAAAGGATGAGACAAACGGATGTCATTGAAAGAGTTTCCTCAAAAAAGATTTTCAAAAAGATATTCAAAGAGCAGACTGCCCAACCAATCAAAGGATGGTTTCAAAAGAAAATAAATATAGATTGCAATGAATAGAAGATCTAGAGGATCTACAGCCGACTGAGAGGGGATGATATCTACATTATAGGTGAGTCATTTAGCCCATCATTTCCAGAAATAAACTACATCTGTGAAAAGACAAAGGGTTATGAGGGCTTTCTCCTCTTTGACCTTGCTCACCTTGCAGAAAGAAGAGCCGTTGCAGCCTGTAAAATTCAAGTCAAGGGCTGCACAAGGCTATGCAGAGACAAGAGACACCTGCAACCAAAGAGGTGCTCAGCAGACAGAGCAGAACACTATAAGAAGTGGGAATAAAAGATGCCTACAGGATTAATAAGCGGCTAGATTACAGGTACCACACCACTGACTTTAAGGATATATACACTCCAGACATGACACTCAAGAGACCTCTCCAACGATGGGAAACAGAGATGGAACCTCCAGGTTCGAAAGCAAAAGTCTGTGCCAGTAATTTAAGCCAAGCACCCAGATAAGCCAATGATCACAACCCTGACATACAACTGTCTACCACATCAAGGAAACTAATGCTGGGGACACACTGCAGGCTTTTAAAAATCTTATACGATGTTAAAATCGTATATGTTGTACACACATAACGACATGTAATGATAAATCTTAACAAGTTTGTTCCTGTAGTGTTCCTGTAGTCTGGTCAAAAGAGCACACCACACACTACCGATTCATTCATGAACAACCCCGATTCCAGACTCTAAAACCCGAAACTCTCGCTTAACTCTCGCGATCAAACGTGACGTGAGCGTAAACAATGGATGTAAACAAACATGGTGGATGACGTTCGGTGGTTGTAAATATCATGGTTATTGTATGATTTTCTATAGAGATTTGGACGGCAATACTTCAGTTTCACTTAATGTGCTCGAGATGCACCCTGTTTAACACAATGTAAAACCATGTATAGGCTCATATCTAAAACCAAAATCAGGACAAAAACCATGACCCCTAACCAATTTAATTTCCAAACATGACATGTAGGGTTGCCAACCCTCCAGGATTGACGGGGACACGCGGAAAAGAGAAACATTCCTGGAGATTTTATTGGATGTATGGATTTTAGGGTTTGACATTCTCCCGCGTCGCTTTTTAAGTAAATTTTTCATTGGCTATTTGCGCTCAGCGTTCTCATATCATATCGTACCTTACACTACAGGATTTGATCGGGCCGTGCCGATTTTAAGTCGTAGATATTAAACATGTTTGATATTATCGGGGCTGCACCGATGAACTTTCCAGTAGATCGGAAGGCTTCAGATTGAATCTGTAAACAGAGCACACTACGAGATAATCGGTACCAGCCCCCAACCAGCCCCTGCCCCCGAGGGTCAAAATCGGGTCTAAATCACCCCGATTATCCTGTAGTGTGTCCCCAGCGTAGCTAGTGCAACCTGTAGCACCTTACTTTTTTAACGGTTCTATGTGTGAACATATTTACAAGCCCACATGTCTTTGTCTTTTTAGAATATTGACACTTTCTTTCTTTTTGACTCCTTGAAACTTTTTCTATTTACTTTTTTGTCCACATTCTATTTTGAGATGGCACAGATCGTTTTTAAATGGATTACCAGGAAGTTTGTGCTGCAACATAAACTTACAATTAATAAACTAACAAACACCACATAAGCTTCATGATATCTATTGATACAATATTTATATGGATGCAAGCATCTTGCAAGTCGGTTTGTGCTGAAAATGAGAACATTTTTAAAATAGAAGGATGGATATATATGGATGGATATGCATCATTTAGGAGTTTAGCAGTCTGCAACGAAAATGGAATTTCTTACATATTATTAAATATAATTAATATAATTGTTATGCAAGTGTTTCAATTTATGAAGCCCTGAGGAGGCCTGGCCTGCATCAACACCCCCAGAGCGGGCACACAGTCCAATGTGCATTATCGGTAATAATGGCACACAAAAACTTGAGTTTCAATTTAAAAATGTATATAACATTTTTGTCAATTGTGTGGTTATTTTACCTGAGATGTCTGTCTTCCGAACCAGAATAAAAACAGAATACATCAAAACGTTTGATTCGCAGAAAAATACATCCTTGGAAATGTTCGAAAGAGCTTGTGTTTCCCAAGCATCACTATGGCAACTATCTTCTAAGTTCAGGGAACTATATTATTTAGGAGCCTATAGGCCACTCGACTTTCTCCAATCTACTGTGTGAAAGAAGTATGCACAATGTAGAAGTATCAACATAGTAGATAGTAGAACTAAGCGGTGAAACATAAGGTTAGCCTCATATATTTTTTTTTTTCTTTCAGAAACTGATTCACCAGCCCTCTTCTCTGACTCATTTGCTTTGCTTTTTGTGTACATCTGTAACTGTTATTGCCCTTTTATTTATTCTTGCTCTCCTGCACCTATAATTGCTGTCATAAAACAACAACTAAAATGGTATTTCTAATTATGATTAGCACATGAAAGATGAACGGGATTAGGGCACATCATGTAAAAAGATTGCTACTATTGCGTCATGATTGGTTGATCACTGCATTCAATGTGTTCAAAAGGGATAGATTCTCTGAGGTGGGTTGTGACTCTGTGTGGGCAACAGCAGCATCTCTAACTGAAGTCTATATCCTTTTTGCATTATTCATGTGGGCCGGCTAGGGGACGCTTTCCAACAAGCCTTACCTGAGACTTATTTCCCTCACTGGCCTGTCTCTGTCAGGCTCACTTAGGATGCACATCAGAGAGAGAGAATACACACTTTGGGGGGGAAAAAGTCAATTGGCCCCTATAAATATTTATTTGCGCTTTGAATATTTTGAATAAACGGGCACAACCCCACTGCCTTTAGAATTAAAATTGGTATCAATAGTAGCAGTAGCAGCTTCCAATCACTTCTGCTAATGTGTGCTGTGTAGATGCAACACTGCAATGTGTCCAACTATTCCCAGCTCACCCACGTGCAAATTATATATATAGCAAATAATTTGGTCTCTGACACCTGCTAATTACATTTAATGGGTCACTTCTATTTGCCCTGCTACTGATTGATACATCTTTTAAAGGCCCATGCACCTCCCAACAATATTTCAAGCACTTAGTGGCACAATGCCATGGTTGCTGTTTTGTTGGCATTTTTTTTCCTTTTCCTTTTAGTCAACGTTAGTCTTTCGCCCAAAATTGATGACCTTTATGCCACCCCACATTTGTTCTTTATCTGAACAACAAGGGAGACGGATATGTTTGACCTTCTGCTGCTGATGAAATGGCATTTGTACCGGCAGGCAGTAGCAGCGGCGCCGAACCCCTTATTGCTGTCACAACTGTGCTCGGGTGCTGCTGTAATTCTCCCTCTGCTTTCGCTCCCACCACTCGCTATCATGGGAGCAGGACAAATAGATGCCCTTACCCTGAGTGGCAGTGGCATAGAGAGTGCTGGTGCTGGGCTCGTCGATTCTTGCCCCTGGTAAACGACGATTTATCACTCACTATATTTTGGCCTCTATATCTTTGCTGCTGCCGCTACGCATTGGACTAGATCAGATAAAACAGCAACCTGCCTAGACAGCAGATGGCCAAACCTTACTCATTTTAATTGTGGTATTTATTTTGGTTAACATATTCTTTTCACTCCAATTATGTCACTTATGTCATTATGGGCCAGTTTTACAATCATATGTTATTTAGGTTAACATTTTTTACTCTGCTTGAAAAATTCTTGCTAGTGGCCAAAACACTTTATATGAGTATTCAAAAGGGGACTTAATGGGTATGGTGATTAGGCTAATTCTATATTCTAACAATGACTGATTAACTGTACCTGCACACACCTGTGTCACTTCCGATTTTCCACTACAAGTGGAAGGGGAACACAAAGGACAGATTTTCCAGTTGACGACAAGGAACGTTCAAATCACTCCAGGTGTGTTTATTATGTAGAGAGAATGCACATGACACAGGTGTGTACAGGTGCAGTTACTGAGTCACTGTCAAAAACTAATTAGAATGAATCACCACACTTTTCATGCAATTGCGCAATCCACTTTTTCAGCCTCATGAAGTGCTTTATTCCACACACACACATGCGTTACAACCGGTAATTACAACTGGGCCAATGGGTGACTACTTTGCATGATGGAAATGCACAGTAGACCAACTAGGTCCATTACAGCATGTGGTCGGGAGGGATGAAAAAGCAGGATGTCGAGGCGGTTCTATACCACTGTGAATATCGAGTCTCTTTGGCGCAGAAGGAGAGGATGGCAAAACTTCAGTGGAGCTTGGAGCCAGTTGTCAGAGGGACTGGAAGGGGCCTCAGTCAAGTCCCTAACCAGCGGTGGCCACCTGATCAATAGCAGGTGTCAGAGTGACAAAGTTTTTGTGTGCCATTATTACCGATAATGCACATTGGACTGTGTGCCCGCTCTGGGGTTGTTGATGCAGGCCAGGCCTCCTCAGGGCTTCATCATCATGAGATGTGGAGCGAGTGAGAACAGCACACCAGCCTATGCCATTGATCAGCAGTGGCTGTTAGGGTATCTCGCCATACATAACCCATGGTTCAGAATTATGGGCCGGATATTCATGAGATCTCTGGCACAAAAAGATGGAGGTAAATTATGGAATGGTATCTGAAGTCATTTAAAGATATATTATAAGATTATTTTCGCATTGTAAGATTATTTTTGCATTGGATATAGGTTTCTTATTAAAGTCTACCTTTACTTGCTGTACTTCCAAAAAATATATGTAATTTAAATTCGTATTAGGGTGAAGGTGGTAGTAACTCTGAATTTTGTATAGGCCTACATGGACCTAAGGAAATACTAGGGTATGATATCTATGCTAGCAAGGTATTCAAGGTAATTGCTGTTACTAGCAAAAGCAGTTTTGAGACTTCCTTGAGCAAGACTAGAGACTAGACCCCTAACTGCTACAGATGAACTGATTTGGACGAAGTGGTCTTGTGTGGTTGACGCCACTGTCACTGCTTCAATGTGTGCGACTGTGAGCATCGTTGGTATTAACTTTAAAGCACTGTAAGCGGGTGTCGTATCTAGAAAAGCACCATAAAAGTACATTCATTTTATAGGCTAATAACATTTGTACTCTGAGACTAGACATCATAACTTGCCCCTCTCCAAAGAAAATGATGTCCATAAAGGAATTTAAATCCTTTTAAATCCTTTTAAACATTTTTGATCAGAAACACTGCAAGTGGTGCCACATAAAATAGGCTACCTTTTGCATTCCTCTGATTCAGGTTTCCCCCCACGTCTGTCTGGGGGGGGAGGCAAAATAGCACTAAAATTCAGCACTCGTTGCATTGTGGCTATCCCACAATGACCCTATTGACTTGGCTTCTCTTGCTATTTAAGCAGCCTTTTTGCCCATTTGAAGACACATACAGGAAATCGGACAGCTCTTTTAGCAGCAGTACAGGCCATAATCGAGATATAAATTCAGATGTTTACATTTTTTTTCATTGTAGATAGATAAATAGAAATGGTCGAAACAAATAGCTTTTCATAACTTGGGTAGCAGGGCAAAACCATTTTTGTTGTTGATAAAAACGTATCATTTCTGTGATACGTTTGCGTTAGGAAGGCGGCATACTGGTTCAATGCAGCCATATGCTTCTGCTTTCTTGCGATTGAATCTCAATTTAATTTGGCTAATCTTTAGCTGCATTGTTCATTTAGTGCCGAACATCAATCTGCTAAGGGATTGAATCATGTGTATTAAAGTGTCGCGAGAAAACATTCAAGGTGAGCAGGAGCCATTGTCCATTCTGCACAATACTGCAGTTTTAATCAATTATCCTGTTTCGCATGGCATTTCCTGTCGTGTGACTAAACTCATAAATAATAGTAATAACTTTGATTTCCTTTTATTACCCAAGGCACTTGCTAGCAAAAAAGTAATACTATTTGTTAAAACAGTGTCCAAAAAATATAAACGTAAACATTGTAAATTGATTTAAACTTAAGACGATGTTGTGCTATCAGGAAGTGTTTACCATCGCATTTCTTCATGATCAAGCGGGAAGAAGTAAAGGTTTAAATGATTTCATTAAATCCACATCGGTCATCGTCAACTACCTTTGTTGTTGATTTAATTAAAATTGGATCAATTCAATGCAATACAAAAAAAGTAGTTATAGCTTGGACGACATCATCTGTGTGGTATAATTTGTGGCAATTACACTCCATTACGATTCCAGTGACGTTGGTATGAATAATGAAAGGCCAGACGCACTGAGTGCTGCCACAGCTGGAGAGTTCATTGATTGTTGAGCACAGTTGACCTATGTCAAGCACCATCTGTTCCCTGTCGCCGAGATGCACGATGCCTTGCTACAGACAACTGATCCAACCTGCTAAATAAGGAAAGCGGCATGAAAACGTTGACAGCACTCACATCCAGCCTAGCAACCAGGATGTGATTTTGCAAGACAGACCAACAATGTGTTTCTTTGTTGTTGTAATTGTTAGTTTCAATTTAATTTGATTTAAAGGCACACTGCTCTGGAAATTCATGAGCTTACCGGGTCAGGTCCATCTGGGGGTGGGAGAAGTGGTGTGTTAATGATATAAATTTTATATCATTATATATTTATATAAAAAAAATTTAATTTAACTTTTTTAATTTTTTTTTTAAAAGTGAAGCAGCATAATATACAGAGCGAACTAAACCATTTGTCTGGAACAATGAAATAGTTTCACTTTCTATTTCACTTTCTATTTCACTTCCAGAAGTAAGGCAGATCTATCTATGCGATCTGCCACTGTCAGACACTCCATTTCCACAGTTGCATATAGTTCAGGTTTAATTTATGATGTCACCAAGTGTCAAAACATATTTTCTATTACATACAATTGCGTATTGTGTATGCATGTATAGTATGTTTGCTACAAATATGAGGGAGGAGCGATTACTTTTTCATTATCTTTTATTGGTCAATTTAAGATTTTGAAATGGATTTTCATGTAAATGGCTGCATGCTCTTGCAGTATTTATTATTGACTAGTTTACGGTACTAGGTTTCACATCCATGGTGGGGGTGAAAAAAAAAAAGATCACTTAAATAAATCACATCTGGTTGGTTCCAAACGGCATGTTGGTGTACGCGTTGCAGCCTCAGCAAATAATCTATATTTACTACCGCCTGTTTCGACAGAAAATTGCCTGGGTAGGGTGAAGCAGCAGTGGGGAAGTCCCTCCCTAAATCTCCAGCGAATTGACAGTTTAGAAAAAACTGTGTCTTTGACATGGCGCACACAGCGTATTTGTAATTCAACCACCAGGCGTGGTGGTGGTGGTGTGATCGCGACACTTCAGAGCTGCGGAAAATGCTCTTTCCATGGTCATCTGTAAAAATCAGAGGGTGAATAATTGTCGGGGGCGAATGGGAAGGGTTAGATGCACTGTGTAATACCCCCATCTGTCATGGAGAGAGGGGAGCGACGAGGGAGAAAGAAAGTGGAATCAACTGTTGAGCCATTGCATTTGCTTTGGTTTTATTACATCATACAGAACAAGGGCTCCGTATGGAAATGCGGGTGTCTATGTGGGTCTGCAGGAATCCCAGCGCGCACTCGACTCTCTGTGTGTATACCGTATAGGTCCCAAAACGTCCTCTTTTCTTCTCATCTGCATGTGAACTCCCACTCCTCGAATTGTAACGTGTACGTTTTGGATCACGAGTTGTTGAAACAACGTTACGTGTTTTGAATGTGGGTGGTGGTCTCAGTTCACTCTTATCATCGGCTAAATAAGACAAGTCATGGGCTAGCGCTTTGCTTTGATTCATTAATTGATTGTTCAGGATTTTTACAGGACTTGAGTGACCTTAGAGGAAGTAAGGACACAAGGAAGAGACTCCTATTGTCCTCTTGTCTGTGTTGAGAGACAATAATCTACCAATTTGGACAGCATTTGTTTCTCAGGGTGATGGAATATAATATTTATACGTCTCCTCTGTTTCCAGACGACTTTGAATTCACGGGAGAACAAGCGTGTTAAAGCGATTCGTAACCACAATTTACAATTCAATTTATAACCACAAGCGTAGGGAGTGAATTTAGGAATGAGTATGCACTTCAATCAAACTTTCAATGTTTTGTGTGCACCCCCTTTTCCCTGTCATTATTCTAGTCATGGAGGGAAGCCAGCCACTGAAGTACTGAGGGAGGAGGCTTATGACCATGCCTCATTTATCTTCACTGCCACGTGACGGAGTGGGTTCAAGAGCCCCATTTGATAACGGTAAGCTACCAGACGCACGGCTCTGTGAACTTTTGCTTATTATATTGGCAGTGTACTGGAAGCATGCGCCAGTTGTGTGTTGGCCACCTTTGCAGCGCGACGTAGAAATGTGTTGTGATGCATCTATCTTGAAGGTGGTGTTTTAAATGTATGAATTTATTCAAATATGTCATCTTATTCATTAGAATAATTACAATTGTAAAACTGAACGTCGAGCTTTGCCGATTGCTTGCATATATTTCTCTGAAACTTCATAATCTCTTCTCGTCACATTATTCAATTTTCATTTAATTTTCATTTTTTACATTGCCATTGTATAGACGTCTAGATAAACATCCTACATCCTATCAGTGGCAGCTATGACCCATTTATGCCTGAGCAGACTATGGGTCTATAGAGCCACTCGCAGCAGTGAATGACGTTTAAATTGCTATACATTTCTCAATGTGCATTCTCTGTAAGCATTGCTGTGAGTCAAATCAGATATTATTTACCATGTTCTAGTAACATTATTGCTTATATTGACTTAAACATTGTTGATAGTAAAAACAACATACAGGACAAGAACGTCTTGTTGTAACCAAACATAAATTCAAACTACAGGAACAGTTTCAAATGCAGATTGACAATTACCAGCAGGAGGGCATGGCATTTCACTGGGTGGACAGACACAGGCTACTCTGTCATAATAAATAGGGTGATACATTTATTAGTAACTAGATATTTGCCTTGGAGGCAGGGCGCCCTTCAACCATCTATGCCATGCATAGTGGTGGTTTGCAAACAGTCTCCTACTTCCATCAAATTACAACATACATGTGCACTAATGTATAGCATGTCACGTAGTGAAACATGTGACATGTCGACGATCATTATTCGCTATTGAAACAGCTGGAGCCGACATCTGTACACTGAGTGGACGTTGCATAAGACTGTGTTTACTGTTTTTTTTTCCTATCACTTATTTGTTTTGTATTTCTTCAAGCTGTAGCAGTCTGGTCTCTCTTGCATGGATATGCTGGATCTGTGGTTGCATCTGTCAGTGAACCCGATGCTGAGAGGGGAGGAGATCTTAACTTTCATACTGACCTAAACATAGATCGAGTGATTGTTTTTGCACTAATGGGTTCATCAATCTGACCATTCTTTTTTTTGAAATATGAGATCATATCAATATATATGTTATAATATATATATATGTAGCAGTCGACCCTGCTACCTGCCACTAAAGTGGCTGTTCTAGGCTCCTCCAACACCAGGACAGGCAGTGGATGATTGAAACCGGTTTATTGCATGGTTGAAAATGGTTTGCAAGCAGAGCAGGTGGTAAGTACTGACATGTCTGCACTCCTCCTGAGTGTGTGTGCTGGTGGCTGGTTTAACCAGTGGGCCTTGATTGGCCAATGCCCCACAGGTGTGCAGCCTCACCCAGCAGCCCCAGAGTCTAATCAGTCTGACTTGGACCAGGTGAGGCTGCTTAAACCAGCCACCAACAACACACACTCCACAGTATATATATCAAATAGGCAAATTATTCTGGCACCAATTTGAACCAATGGGAAACAGCAGTGGCAATTATGTCTCTGTGTGGTTCTGTTTTGTGTTTTTTGTTACTCAGTAGGATGCCTTAACAGAGACCTTAGAGGAAGAGATTTCGTTTTTGTAATACAATCGAGGAGAGCTTTTCTTGCTTGAGTCCCTGTATTTATTGATGTTTTTGTGTTTACACCTGTTTGTGTTCACACACGTTTGTCGATCAAACACCCTGACATCCAATTATTGAGCTCTTGTGTTTATTCAGCGTGGTTCAGCTATAGGAAAGGGCCACACCGTTGAGGAGGTGCATTGTGGCTGCTGAATGATGACACAGTTCACCAAATATATTGAAGTCTTCTTGTTCCCTTCAAATCTCTTGTTTTTCCCTCACTCTACTGGCTCTCAGATAGAACCCCACTTCTAAAACACTTGTCATTTGAAATACAAGCTTTCATAATTGTAGTAGTTGAATATGTTTTATATGTGTTATCATCCGACTAAATCACATGCAATTATTCTCTTATCTTCGTAGTTGTGCATTGTACATTAAATATACAACATAAATGCATGTTTTGTTTACAGCCCCTTTGCGTATAGCATATATATTACAACAAAACCCCCGCATACAAAAGAAAAGCAAAGGCATTTGTCCATACACACACTGTCGACATTTACGAGGCTCTCAACACCGCCTGCATCAGCTGGCAACTGCTCACATTGTATCGACAGTGTACAGAAAAAAGTGCAGGTGGGAGAATTAGGGATTAAGGATTCACAGCCGCCCATAAAATAAAGATGGAGCACCAGTGATTTACATTAGATTACTTGGAGTGCAAACCACACTTTTCCCTCTTCTAGAATAATATGCAGCAGTGCACGTAAGAGCCACAAATGTCTCCCGTGTGGTGATTAATGACAGTCTTTTGCATCTGAAAGGACAGTTGATAAACAGGCCCACTGATTTTACATGCTTTACACAAACGTAAAAGTACCATGTTGTGGAGTGGGCCAGCAGGAGAATTGTCATGTATTGTGGTCGTCTATTATGGTGTTCTGTTGAGAAGGAGATGTGCAATTAGTGTCATCTTGGCTTGAAGATTGGCTATTTCAGACATTGTACAGTACAAAATTACCACACACACTTCTGCTTAAAGCGCTATGTTTAAAATATTTCCAAATCCCAAATGGATTATATATAAATTAAATATGCCACTATAAATATACATCACTGTACATTTCAATGATATTTGGCACCATGTACCAGATCGTTCCCATATATCCAATTGTTTTAAACATAGCCCTACACTCAAGTTAACTTCCAAGTTTCAAGGTAAGATTGGGGCAACCGCGATGCTTTCAATAACAAGCAAACAACGGCCTTAGCTTTGTCCACATGCTTGTCCTCCTTCTGATTACCTTTCGCTAATGAATGCTAAGATCCAACACCAGTGATTAATGGCAAGGGCAGGAAAT
>OOFB01009648.1:22771-33129 GCA_900323305.1 Trachyrincus murrayi | reverse complement strand
AAAGCCTGCTAACAAGGGGTGTCATTGTCCCCTAACTCATTCCACGGTTACCTGGGACAGGCTGGGCCATTTCTTAATTACTCCAATCAGTACCGACGCAGCATTCACACATCCAGACCCAGCAACTCCTGGAAGCCGGTGCACGGATAAGCATTAACTTGATGGTCACATGACCGTGCCTCTGGGTGGCAGATTAAAAGATTCTTAACCTTGTCATGAAGGAGATGTGGGTTTGGCTTGAGGAAAAGACTTGTCTAAATGTAAATAAGTGGAGCATTTCTCTCGGCGCTTGCCTCCCTCTCTCCCTGTGTCCCCCCTTGTACTTTCAGCTGTAATGGATAACACTGCCAGCTGTGTAATTACTCAATGTCTCCCCTCTGGACTGTTTTCATTACTCCCTTTAGAATGTGTCTGGGTGTCAGAGCAAAGTGGCTTCACCCTCCCACGATCTCCACCGCTCCCCGGTCCTCTATCCTCTCGTTCTTCCTACTCGGTTTCCCTTATTCCTGCATCCTAAAGGAAAGTGACAGACCATGCAGGGAAGTTCAGGTAAAAGTTTCGAACGGTCTATCCATTAGCCTCCACACTCCAACTGACTGGTCAGCTGCCCTTTCCATTTTTGCCATTCATTCCTATGAGGCGAGCTTTGGCTTTGGTGTGTAATCTAGTGTCAGCGCTGCCCTGGCCGCTGCTCCCATCACACTCACACTGTCCATTATTGCAGTGTTCCAATCTAAATATTTTTGACTGAGCTTGACCTTCGAAGCGCATCCAATCACAGTCTGCACACAGTCTGATCTTTGTTTTCAGAAATCAGTTTCCATGGTGACTGCTGGTACCGAGTTACTGTTTTGTTTGAGAGATAAAAGTGTCTAGTGGACTAAAGGTTGCCATGCCCAATGGACTATTCATCCTCAAGTGATCAGGGGCAGTACATTACATTTGTGTTGTTGATGCGGAAATACACTTCAGTAAGGAATGCAATAACCAGCCTTGTGGCTCTTCTTTGACAGGCATGGCCGCGATGAGCATAGTGTTTAATTGCTTGTTATGGATTATTGTGGCCCAAAGTGTTGGTTGCCAGGCACACACACACTGCTACAGTATAAGCACATACTCCAAATGCCTCCTTACTCAAAATTGTGAGATTTGAATCAAATATCTGTACTGTAAATCCACACATCCCACAGTATATTACTACTGTTACATCTGAGAATGTAACAGTCAGTATGTCTGACAGTAAGTCAGACATACTACAGTAAGTCTAGACATACACATTTTAAATTGCAGGGGTTATGTGTGCTCTCACCCTTGCTCTATTGGCTACAAACACTTGGCTGCACCCCTAAACCCTCAGGGATTTCTTTATTTATTCACCTATGTTGAGGTCAGGTATCACATCCAGATGATGAGATGTGCAACGGCTAGGGGAAAAAAAACGACATAGGTCTAAGCTGTATTGACCTGTGACTGAACCGCATCCCAAACTGTACAGATGGTGATATTGTTCCTGAAACAACTACTACGTCATACTATCACATATCAGCAGGTTTCAACCATCTAATTTCCCAGGCAAGTATATTCTGCCAGAACCTTGGACTGGAAAGAGATCAACACAAGGTTTACGTCACATCTCATCAACAGTCAATGTGCTTCATGAGAAAGTCCAATCTTCCTTCTGTGGTGGGGCTGCTTCTCTTCTCCACAGCCACTATAAGAATCAATTCTCTCCACCTTCGGAACTGTCAGGTTCATGGCCGCATCTGCCCCATTCGAGGGCACACTGAAGGAAACGAAAGGCACATCATCCAACCAGCATGGAGGATTACCACCTGTCTGCTTCTGTCTGTCACTAAAAGCAGACACTCCCAAACTACTTTACTAGACATGTCCATCGAGGGGGCCTCCCTCAATCACAAACAAATCCTTGGTGTACTTGAGTATATAGCACCACGTGTATGGTGGCCTCCTTCCTCCCTGGTCCAGCCAGAACTCCTATTGTCTGGATATCGTGAGGCATCCACGGGTCCCATTAATCATGTCTGCTTGTACTTTTTTTCATTTTTACTTTTGCAGTTGTGTGTGCAGTGCATAGCTCATAAATGCTAATTAGTCGCAATGACTTTTATATATACACACACACACACACACATACACACATACACACATCACACACACAAAAGAGCTATCGTTGATAGTTCCCAGAGTTTTTAACTTTTCCCCTCTTTATTTTGTGACTCAAATACCATTCTATTATTCCCTGTTGTTCATGGCTTAAGCCTTTTCTTGCTCATAAGGCTGAATTCAACAAATTGGATTGCTGTCGTTTCCCACGCATCAGAGGAGTAGACAATAAATGATCCAATAAAACAAGCATTTGAGAACCACAAAAACATGCAGGTGATCTCTCAGTTGAGAGATGTCATGTCAACCCTTAAGAAGTACAAGTAGATGTATTCACCGAAATTGGATGAAAGTAATAACAAGCGAGAGAAAGAATGCAATACCAAATAGCCATCACAACACAAGGGCAGTGAGTGATCCTTCTGAAAAGTATTGGGCTGTTTATTGAATGAAAATATAAATATTATATATTAATATTATACTAAATATTAATAACATGGATGATTGTCAATAGTCAATCATCCATCAAAGCAATATATTCTTCACATATATTTAGGGAAAGATAAAGCCCTACTTGCCATGATGTATAAAAATACCATTTGGTGGAAACTTTTGTCCGAAGCGTCTTACTGAGTGCATACATTTTTAGCATGGGTGGCCACAGTGGGAATTCAACCCCTAAACCTGGCGGCATTAATGCCGTGAGCTACACAGGACCACAATATATTTTTTAATGGGAGGGTTCAAAAAGGGGTCAACATAGGACTTATGATTTCCAGAATGCCCCTGTTAAAAGCCTGCCAAATGTTTAACTTGAGGCCTGGAAGACCAGTTACCACTCTTCCAAGAAATTAAAAATAGCCACTACTCTTCTTTAAACCTCAGGCCAATGCTTTCAAGAGTCAAACTTCAGTTCCGACTCTATTTGGCCCAGATCACTTGCTAGTGTATGTTCTCTGGTTCTTCCAGTCCATTTAGCTGGTATTAAAACAGAACTGCACATGTCCATCCCCTTAGGGTAGGCAACCTAAGCAAAACACAGAGGTCAGGAGAGGGGATACAAAAGCCAAAGTCTTAGCACACACCATTAGCATATACATTTTTGATGCCTAATGACACTTCCAGTCTAACAATGTCACCTCTGAAACCCTTAGAGCTGTTCTTTTCTTAGTCCTTTATGTTACATGCACATGGACATTGAAACATTAAAAAAAATCCTTTGTCCTGGTTCACTAGTAACCCAGCTATTTATCTAAGCTAAACCAGCTGTAACCTTCACTTTTAAGTCTTTTAATGTAGATATTGTGTTCCTAACAAATGCAGTGGCCAATGGCACTTGCGGACCATTTACTTCTGAAGATCCTGTCACATACTACATTTAGGCGGAATAGCTGAAAAATTCTTACATGACTCTCTCTCTCCTATTTACAGAATTCTACCATTACTGCTGATATCCAGTATCGTAGAGAAAAACAGGACATTTATTTATTTATAGTTTATTCAGTGCTTTTGTGGTCAATTCACATCATAATATAGTATGGATTTGTGCTATTCTCTCCATTTAGTACTTCCTACCATCCGATTAAGTTTCAGTAACTCAGCAATTATATTGCTGTCCACATTACAGCATACTACATGGATGCAGTTTAACTGCAGTAACTCCACATTCAAATGTTTTCACTAAACATGTAACAAAATTATATGTTGTTTTCATGTTTCACTCATTTGTGATAAGCTGTCTTCTTCGAGTGACTTTGGATGAAATTAAATGCACCACTGCATTTAAAAAGCTGCTTTTGCTGAACAGTTGAAGCATGCAGTAGGAAACACCAATAAATAGCAAAATGGCAGAAGAATAGCTAACCAGACGCAATGAGAGATAGGGCTGCAGGAGCATTGGCTCCACCTAACAGTGCCGTGTGAGGTTTAATGCCCCAGAGACATGCAGACAGACAGTCGGATGGAAAGCCTGATTGGGAGTTTGAAAGTACGACTCTAAATAAAAAACGCATAATCAGATTAAAAATAAAAAATACAAAAACTGCCAGGAGCTAGCCATAAGTGTTCTGCATGTGATTTGCACTGATGGAAAAGCACGTGCATACAGAGAGTCTTGTTTGCTCCAATGGGATTGGGTGATTTGAATCCTCTGTCAGGATTAATGCCAGCCATAGATTTTAGATTGCGACTGTCTGGGTTTTAGGTTTAAGGGCTATGACTGATTATCCAGTTGTTCCCATTTTTGACGAAAGTATGACGGGAGCTTCTCAATGTCATTCTCCCTACATCAAATAGGCTCGTCTTGCGTCAACAATAATACAGAGCTCCCTCCTTTAAGACCGTCAAATGTTGTAACAACAATTAAAATGGAGAATATGCCAGTGTAGCTTTATTTACTCGGATGGCACTTGTGACAGTGTCGTGAAAAACATGTTTTATGTGTGCGAAACATATACTGTATATTCTGATGCCCTTAATCATAAGACCATGGCTTTTTGTTGTGTTGGGCTGAGTAATTACTCATGGCTCACATCTTGACGCTGTATGTTCATAATGTCAACGGGGAGTTTCTTGTCTGAGGGAGGGAACCACACACCCAAGCAAGGCCAGTTTAAAAAGATGAGCAAGTGTATGAAGTTCCAATTATAACAGGCTATGCTATCTTTTTGGTCAAGAACTGCATGGATGGAGGTGGTGGGTGGGTGGGCGGATGGATACCAGAGAAGAATGACAAAGGGGGGGTTATCACTAGCTCAGCCAATTACCCAAAAAACAGTCAGAGTGGAAAGAAAGAATCCATCAAACACACAATTATGGAGGACATGAGACTGCCAAAAGACAACCTTGTGTCAGGGCAGTGAGATGCACCCACACACTACAATACAGAAGGGCGACTACAATGCAGGATGGGTCAAGCCACATCTGGCTATATATATGATGCATAGTGAAATGGGGTCGGGGTGGATTGGAGAGAAGAGTGGCAGGTTTTTGACAGCATTTAAAAACAGTAATGATTCTATCCTGGTCCTTAAAAATAATGTGACATAAATCTAATCTTTAGTGGTGACTGATTGATGCAATATAAGTGGTACAAAGAGTAGGCCTCATACTAGTAACTTGGATCTATAAATATATAGCAAACCTTTTTGAAAACCCAAGCAGTTCAAAGTGCAAGCCTAAAGAATGGAGTTGCATGTGTAAGCATTTCACTAGTACATTATTTAATGTTCGCATATTCTCAATGGCTTCCTTGTTCATTGTGCTGTTTCAGCATTAATCTTAAGTATGGGATAAACTAGAGGGAGCAGCTTGAGGTGAATTGGATGGAGGGGATTGAGGTGAATAAGAGGGAGGGGCTTGAGGTGAATAAGAGGGAGGGGCTTGGGGTGAATAAGAGGGATGGGCTTGGGGTCAAAAAGAGGGAGGGGCTTGAGCTGGTCATCCTTCAAATGTGGATATTCCGGATATTCGAAGGTCAAGTATGACCTATGATAATGATAATAAAAGGAACAAAGTTAATGCTTTTAATTAATTCAGAAATAAAATGTTTTTTTCCAATCTGGAACCTACAAAACATACCGTGTATAAATGAATACATGAATAAAAACACCAACTTTTAATATCTTTAAATCTCTCCAAGAATTAATTCTATTGTGTTTGATGGTACCTCTAAAACATGACCTTTGGCCAAACCTGACGGGAGGACAAGACAATGAGAAGTGCCTTTTCTCTTGCTACGCTCTTTTATCCTTTGACATGTCCGACCTGTGCTTTTCAGCAGAAGTTGTTTTTTTGTTGTTTCTTTGCCATTGAGTGGAGTGGCTCTCAGCATTGGGTACACATTGTGTGATTTTGTAGCACTTTAGAATGTCCTAGGTAAAACATTCAGAACTCAGGCACCATTTGGAGACTACTTGTTATTTGATGGCAATAGTTTTAAAACTATTGGAACTTTTCCTAAGTGCCTTCGGATAGTTTTTCTGGTGGAGTTTAAAGGAGAAATGCATAGGTGATGGGCAAGTGAACCCTGTTTTGATGTGATTTGACAGTGGTGAATAGAACTTCCAACCAATGACATGGCTACAATGGTTATAGGGCCGTGCATTATGTAAGAGTTTATGATGACTAAACGTTTTTAATGATATACATCAATATATATATATATATATCTCGTTGTCACCCAACCGTGCGAGGGCTACAACCCGTGAGGGTGTGACTACCGTGCGACTACCAGTGCTTCGATTGTACACGCACATGAAGCCTGCAAAGTTCCACACAACTGGCTGTTGTGTGGAATATATATATGTATATATATATATATATATATATGTGTGTATATATATATATATGTGTGTGTGTCTATATATATGTATATGTGTATATATATCTCTATATATAAGTGGTTTATTCTGCTTATACCAGTTACCAACAATGATTAGATATTGGTTACTTTTATCTATAATATTATTGGTTTTTATTGACTTCACTGAAATTAAAATATTCTTCCTTGGTGCTTTGAGCATATTGCTGAGCATATTGTTTTTGCGTTGTCAAGCTAACATCTGGTCCATGGTTGTATTTGACCATTGTTGGATTTGTAGTGTGTTGAGTTTAATTGTACCTAGGGTACTTTCACACTGAGCATATTGTGTTGAAATATCAATTACTGCATTTATCACGATGCTAATTCAAGGTATATTAATAATCATAATTCCACAGAATACAAAAATTGCCAACTATTTATGAATATTATGATTAACATAATATAGCTCTAACTTGCTCTAATTTGCACAATTTGTACCTTGTTTCCTCGCCTGATGTACACCTGTAGTATTTTATATATCTGCTCTGGTTGTGTTATAGCATATGACGTAGGGATGGGGGGAAAAAACGATTAATGTGAATATTGCGATTCTTTGCTTCCGCAATACTTGTATTGTCAGGTCGACTAAAAGATCAATAAAAGAAATGAATACAAATTTAAGCCAGGAATTTCAATGTTATCTTAGTGGAAATAAATGAATGGTTCTGTCCTACAGGCAGTGCTGTAGTGTATTCTCCTCGTCAATTTGCATCAACTGCCTTCTGTTCTGTTCAAAGTTTAGGGCTGTACCCAACTCAGAATTTTTCAAGTCGACTTCTTTTCGCCAGTTTAATCGATTATCTGATGATTCGTGGCAAAATAATTTTTCCAGTTTTACACACCATTAACAAAAATAATGGATATTAAAAAATATTCATTTCATGTAATCTAAAGCTGGACGCGGAAGGCACACTCGCGGTCCAAGTCACCGTGTGTCTATCGGTGTTAACTGCTGGAACATGGCCATGGATTACCTCTCTTTTTGCCCTGCTTTAACGCCATTGCTTCGGCTTTTTAGTTTTCAGTTAACATACACAGCGACTGCGATTGTTCCACTGATATAATTCAAGTCCACTCGGGGCTCTCTGAACGACGATTCGACTAGTCGACGTTTAGGGTACAGCCCTAACGTTCATTTAAAAAAAACAATGGTCGGAGACCGACGGACCTCTAGAACTAGAACCCCAACATTAAACTACGGAAGATAAAATTGCACAAAACTAACAAAAACATTGTCATATCGTATCGCAATATTTACAGAATCACAATACATCGTATTGCCACTAAGACAGCGTCATATGGGCCGATGTCCCTATGATGCTGTCTTATGTCATGGTGTATGTTTGTGTGTGTGTGTCTGTGTGTGTCTGTGTGTATGTCTGTGTTTTACGAGAGATACATTTCCACTGCATCAGCACCTGTCACCATTTCACATCACAACCTCGGCTGTCTCAATAGGCACACACTTCCATCCATTGTTTTTTTCTGATAAAAGTTGTCCAGAAACCTTGAGATAAGCAAAACGCTGAATGGATGAATGGAATTGAATGAAATTGAGAATAAAGCAAAAAACCTCTTTGAAATCGTTTTTGGTTGGGATGCATCAATGCTGGGATAGAATAATGGTACAAAATGGATTTACACTGCTATCAGAGAATACCCCCCCCCCATACAAAATCCAATATCAAGGACCACATCAAACATATTGGATATTAAAGAACAGCAACTCTGTTTTCTGCTTGTCATACAGAAACATGTTTGATGCCTCTAAAATAAATTGCATTGTATATCAAACACATTAATTCTAATGACTTCAACTGCACTGTAAAAGTAATGGACAGGATCGGAGCTCGCATCAACCTGCACTCTCGCGTTAGCAATGAATTGGAGGGTTAGTAAGTAAAGTCAAAATTAAAAGTAGTACCAGTTAAAGAACGTCTAATATGGGTTTTTTGGGGCCGATTTTTTAGATACCGATATTCCGTGCAGATATTTAATATTGTTAAATGCAAAACAAATTATGCCAAATAAAAAAAGAATGATTCAAGGGTACATTACTGCCACTTAAATGAAGAACTAATTTACTACATACATTAAATTTTTTTATATTCATTCTTGTTTTTCTAAACAAAGAATAAAATAAGTGGCTAGACTCTTAACAGCCCTAAGAAGCATTTTACTTTAAACTTTACTTTTAGCCAGGCACAAAGTGTGGGACTTATATTTTGATGGCATTTATTTTATTTTGCCCCTGAGGGGAGTTCAGAGTTCAGGGGGTATAGGATGTAAGGATATAACGAGAATCATTTTTGGATGATATTGTGTAACGAATTTGTAGCGCGTTCAAGGTACCTATCATCCAACAGCTCCATTATGCCTACTAAACCCCAAAAAATGTGGATATATTTTTAATAAAGTAGGCTTAACAAGGTATCAATGATTTCCCTCCAGCCTAAATTCCAAGCCACCTAATGTTGAACGTTAACCTACTACAGAAATATAACAAAAACAATCGTTATTTTCATTGCTTATAGTATGTTTGGCAGATATATGGCGTGAAAATGATCTTGTTAAAACAAGAAAATAAAGTAGCAGTAAAAACTACTAGCTGCTCTAAACAGTGAGGAGGAAATAAAGTGAGGAGAGCTGATCTTCTGACTTCATATAGGCATAGGGGACACACATTATTTTTAATATCGGAGGTGGATGACGTTCACAGGCCGATATCCGATAATTAATAAAACGCCAATATCGGGCCGATATATCGGACGAACCCTAGTACCAGTACATAGATTGTATTGTCATTATATACTGAACATTTCAAATGGCTGTTGTGTCAGGTATGGCTGCAAGACATAGGGAGATATGGAAATGGCTCATATATATCAAAAACACAGGGCAAAAAAAAATAGCACACAATTTTTCATTGTCAGAACGCTGTTATGAAAAGCCAGTAACATTCCTTTTGAAGAGACAATCAAATTGAAATTCTCGGCATATGAGTTGAGCTGCAATAAAAAATAGAAAAGAAAGAAAGACAGCTTATAGACCTATTGAGGAGGAAGACAATGCAGGCGGAGGAGAGACGGACTTGAGAGAATGAAGAGGCTTGTGCCACCGGAATGAGAGACAGAGAGAAGGAAAGATAAAGAGAAGGAGCAGACAAAAGGGAAAGAGGGAATTTCTGAATGCTTCTGACTGCACACTGTGTGTGTGTGTGTGTGTGTGTGTGACTCGCATGAGTATGTGCGTGCATTAAGTGAGCTAGGCAGCGGGGGTGGTGGGATGGTTGGGGCAGAAGCACTAGGTGCGGCGTGCGGGGGGGTTGCAGACAGGGGGCGTGCGTCCACTTGGAGACGGTGCGCGGGGGGGTGGGGGTTCGGCTTATTGGGGAATCATCCCTCTTAACCAATGATTTTTAAGGCAGAGGCAGATTGAGAAGAAGCGCCACCTCCCTGGGCCGGCACACAATGCACCCGCCCCACTCTCTCCCTCAGTGGATACGGTAGTGCTACAGTATGAGAGAACACCCCCGCTGTCATCTCGCCACCACTCCTCCTCTCCTGCTTTCTGTTTTCCCTTCCTCCTCTGTCTCTCTCTCTCTCTCTGCCTCTCTCGCTCTGTCTCTCTGCCTCGTGCTCTCTCTCTCTCTCTCTCCCTGCCTCACGCTCTTTCTCTCTTGCTCGCTCTTTCTCTGTGCCTCACTCTCTCTGCCTCACTCTCTCTCTCTCTCTCTCCACCTCCTCCTCTACTCCTTTCTATTCTTCTCTGACTCTGTCACAGACGGGAGATAGGATCTGATACACGCACACACACACATACACACTCACTCACTCACTCGCACACACAAGCTTGGCATTGACTTTTTGCA
>OOFB01009647.1:0-11122 GCA_900323305.1 Trachyrincus murrayi | reverse complement strand
GGCCCCCCCCCCCGGCCCCCCGCCCCCCCCCCCCCCCCCTAATTATTCACTACAGATAGCATGTTTAGTGCTGGATCCCATTTGGAACAGGTTTGAGTTGTCAGTTGATCTTCATCTTGTTATCTTTTGAGGCGAGGCTAAGACCATAGACTGCATAAAGGCGGACCAGGCTGTATATGTAGCTCAACAGTGCCCCCAAGTGGACGCAGAGTACATTGCAAATGAGAGCCCCTACTTAAAGCAGAATTAAAGTTTGGTAGATGTTTGGGTTGTGTAGTTGTAGTTACCTTGCCATGATGTAACTCCAAATATTGGCGAGACATCTTCAATAGTTGCTCCGTAGATTCAACCTTGATAATCCAAAATAGTGTCTTTTTCTCTCCCTCATTGACTTACATTGCATGACGAAACAGGTCTCAAAGTCTCACTTTTAGCTCACAAACGAACACGAACAAAGCGGATTCTGCCAATGTATAAATAATAAAACCCGATTCAGTGTTTCTCAACTCGTGCTAGTGAAGGGGGAAAATGCTGAATTGGGTTTTGTTATTTTATACATTGGCAGAATCCACTTTGTTCGCATTTGTTTGTGTGCTAAAAATGTGACCTGTTTCGCTGTGCAATGTAAGTCAATGGGGGAGAGAAAAAAACTTTTGGATCATCAAGTTTGAATCTACGGAGCAACTATTGAAGATCTCGCCAATATTTGGAGTTACATCATGGCAAGGAAACTACACAACCCAAACCTCTACCAAACTTTAATGATGCTTTAAGGCAGGCCATTTATCACATATGTTATTTTGCAGGTCACCCTTGCAAAAGAGATTTGACATTGCAAAAGACTTGATTGTGTTCTACCTGGATAAGTAAAGGTTGAATACAAAATAAATGTAAATGATCCACCCCCCAGGTCCCACCTCTCCAGGGGAAGCTGCAGTACATGCGTGTTCTCAATGACCTTCCACCTTTTGGCGGATTGCTGTTTCACACTGTTGGACTGGTAATTACTGTTTGCATTTATCTTAGTCCTGTGTTCTGAGTTATGCAGTCTCACGATACTAATAATGAAGCTCAACAGATTTGGCCTGTTGATATCATACTTGTAAACCATGTCTGTGTCCCCCCCCCCCCCAGGATGAGAAACAATCAGCCACCAGTCTGCTGGTGGGTCCCCGTCATGGGATCAGTCACGTGATCGACCTGAAGAACAACCTGACCACGGTGCTGTCCGAGTTCAGCCGGGTGTCCAAGGTCCAGCTCTATCGAGAGAACCAGGGTGTGGCCCGGGTGGAGGTGTCCATCCACGAGGCAAAGGTATCAGAACCTCTGATAACAAATAACAAGAAAAAGACATCAAAGTATAAGTATTAAAGTATTAAACATACACCAGGAAAAACACATACATATGAGTTATACATGATCGCTTCATAAATCATTCTGCATGATTCAAATAATCAGCTCTTGATTTTGACATTGATGTTTTTTACGATAAGAACAGGCAATGCCTATTGCCTGTCCCCTAAATAGTCTCCTAATTCCCCACCCTGCCACCCCCCACAGCCTCTGGTCCTGCTTATGGAGTGGCCTGATGCCAGCAACTTTGCCTGTCTCATATCTGGATACTATAAGCTGTTTGTGGACCCCAAGCGGACCATCTACTTCCGGGCACCTGGTCACTCTCACCTGACCAAAGCGGGTATGTAAAATGTCCCCTTCTGTAATTGATCACAAATATATATAGATTTATATATACTTATAGAAATATATACATGAATGGGGGAGAATGTAGGAAATGGAATGTGTGTATATGATACTGTTTTCTCTGAATATTGGTTCTTAACAAATATCAATATTAAAGAACATACTGCTACAAATAGCTTTACTCCTCTGTTTTATGTAATTGTCAGTCTGGCCGTATATGGCATCCTTCCATCTATATTCAATCGACTTGGACATTAGCCTACTTCTCTATCTGTACATGGAGTGAAATCACCCACAGCTCTAACCAGATTACCATGGAACCAACCATCCCACAGCGCCCTCTGCTGTCTCTTCTCTCATCTCCATCTTGATTTGTGGAAAGGAGACGCTGTCCTCTCTTTTTCAAAGAGATGGAAATTTGACCATGCATACTCATAAGCATTACTGTCCCAGCATTTTCAATGTTCTTTCAGTCTGCCTCCATCTTTAGCCTATCTCAATGTCATCACATTCCACCTGAATCTAACCTTGCAATCTCAAACAGCACTTCTACCTTCAGCATCCATCTCTGAAATATTAACAACGCCTCATGTGACCACCAGCTGCCAGCCTCCACTTACCCATCAAGATCTGCTTCACCCCCCCCCAGTAGTTCATAACTCCTCAAACACTCAAATGCTCTGACACTTCTATCCTTAGATTACAGAGGCTCTCACCATGCCCATCCGCGCTCTGCAGCCTTGGGCTCATCGAGCTCAGGGCGACGGGTAGAGGAACGGGACGGTTCCCACAGGGATCCAGGGTCATCCAGGGCCCTAGTACCTGCGGAGCCTCAGCACCTGGGCCTGTGTCACGTCCACCTGCGGGAACAGCAGCAGATGCAGGAACTCCAGACACAGGCTGAAGCTGAACTTGACATCAATGAGAACTTCATTTCCCACGATCCCCCTGAGAGGCCCCGCACTAAGTCTGACCCCACCCTACAGAGCACGGAGGAAATCGCTGGTGCTGTGGAGAAGGCCGCGGTAGATAATTCAGCTTTTAGAATCCGAGCTCAAACAATGAGTCAAACTCAGAAAGCCACGCGATACTTCTGTGATTCGTGCAAAGCCAGGCTTAGAGCAGAGGGCCTATCGCCTGTATTAAATGGTTGCGGCAGCTCCGGGAAGCACTGCTCTTCTGCCTGCGCATCCAGAGATGGGGGTGGGGCTGTGGACCTCATGGCTATACCTCCTCCAGGAAACGAAGAGGAGGATGAAGAGGAAGCAGACGCTGGAGGGGGGAAGCTACAACCACCAACATCTGCTATCGCCGCCCCACCTCCAGGGTTCAGGGACAATAGTTCAGATGAGGATGACGCTAAAAGAGGAAAGAATAAGCGAGCTACTCCCAGTCCGGCGGCTGCCTCTGGGAAGGTGGCCGAGGCCAAAGAAGATGTGCCTGTTACACTGATTGATAATGTGGCCACCAGAACAGTGCGGGATCATGCCCAGGAGCTTGATGACGCGCTGGTTTCCACTTTGCAAGCCCTAGAAGCTTTGGCAGCCTCTGAAGACTACCCCCATCACCCCCAACAGCCAACGCAGACTGCAGGTCAAAAGACTGATTCATGCCAAGACCCTCATTTTACTCACAGAATAATCAGTAGTACTTACACAGTTACATTTCTTTTACATTGCATATAAACCTAAATTTGATTTGTATGTGTAATATGTATTTGTAGTTTTTTAGTCTATTTGTTTAATCAATGTGTTTTAAACAGTATAACAGTGTAAGCTGTTCAACTAATTAGAAATTAACACCTGAAATGAATGTTTGGTTTAAATAAGCTTCAACCTTAATGAGAATACTAAAAGCATGATTTGTATATCCCAAAGAATACCCTCATATGCTGTAAATGCTAATTAAATATGCATCACATTGAAAATAGTGAATAAGCTACATATAATAGCTTATTAGCATAATAACTAAATATATATGAACAGGTCCATTAGTGAATTAGAAGTAGAAAGATGCTTTCTGATAATAATTGCTTTTGTTATTCATGCGTATTACTCTGACAGTGCTGTGCTTTCTTCTTCCACAGGACTGATTGTGTTAGCTGCCATTACACCTGAGTCTTCTTTGGACTCGGGCCATGAGACCAACTCCTCAGAGTTGAACGACGTCTCTGAGATGATGTCTGCCATGAAGCAGCATCAGAACCAAGCCTACCTACTGGCTCATCATATTAACAAGGAGCGTATCTTTTGCCGGCGGGACTTCCCTCTGACTATTCCCGGCTGTACTGCTCAGACCATAGGTACTGGGGCCTTCTCTGTCGGTCAAATCCGTGCTGGTTGCCCTCCTAAACAAGTGATTCTCAACAAGACTGTAAAAGTCAACCCAAGTCAAGAGACGTCAGTGCTAAGTGTTGTTGGGGAACCGGTAAGCTCTCCAAAACCTATTCAAAGTGATTCAAAGACTGAAGAGCTGAAATCAAAACCAGAATCGACCAAAGGAAATTCTGCTGACCCACCTTCTAAGTCAGCTAGAGAACTCAAAGTTTCAGATCCATCATCTAAAGTCCAAGGGAGTAAGGATCAGAAATTATCCAATTTGGCGGTGGAAAAACAGAGTCAAAAGATTTCTGAAAGCATCAAGGGTAAAATAACTACACCTACGAGTAATGACCCCACCACGAAAGCCTTACCTATCCTCTTGACTGTGGACATAACTTCCTCCAACCAGACCTCCCAAAAAATGTGCCAGGATGCCAAGACTGCCTCTAGTGAGACCATTAAGCCTTCAAGCTCTAAAGAACTTCTTCCAATTGATGATCTTTTCTGCACATGCCCAGTACGGGTGGAGCCTGGGCCTCAGCTCAGAGTCAAAGATCCACACATTCAGAAGATGGTATTATTTCCATCCTCCTCCCCTACAGAGGATGAACGTCTACAGGCCAAAGGTCTGCAGCTGACAAATAGTAAAAATGTGTCAGTACGAATGGGAGAAGCAGACCCCATTTTGGCTAAACGCAGCCCTAAAGTCCAAACAAAGTACTCCCCCCACATGCCGGTGAATTCAGAGACATGTGAGAAAAAAGAAGCAGCAGAGGGTAAAGCAGAGGGGTCCAAGAGCAAAGCACATCCTGAGCAACAGAAATGTCCACCCCAAAAGTCATTACCTATTTTGGATGACCCGACACACCCCAGCTCCTCTGTAGATAAGGTCTCCACCCTACCGGCCAGTGACTCAAAGAAGCAGAGCAGTGGTAAGGGGAAGTCACATCGTAGTGCCCCATTCCTTAGCTTCAGAAGCCTCCTGTCAGCGACATTCCCAGCCAGAATGCGACGAGAGACAGATGAGCGGCGGGCTCAGCTGCAGAAGGTCCGGCAGTATGAGCTGGAATTCCTAGAAGAGCTTCTGAAGCCCAAGTCATCCCAAGGAGAGTATCTCCCGCCGGGGTCCTCACCTGTGCCTTCAGGTACACCCTGCGCTTGTCAACTTCGCACCAGTCCTGTCTTGAAGGCGCCGGGTATCTCTCGGGAGCAACGGCGCAGTTGTGACTGCAAGAGAATGTGCAGAGGTATGCGTCTTCCTGACACACCGGTCGGCTCCAATACGGAAATATCCCAAAGAGGCAGAGAAAGGAATATCTCCAAAACCCCGCCTGCAGTCTCTAAAGCTCCTCACACTCAAGGCAGTACGCGGAGACCGCAGACCCTAGAGCTGAAGACCACCAGAATCCGCTCTACCAGCCTGGAGTCCAGAGAGCCCAGAGGGGAGCAGGGGTCCTGCTTGCCCACCTGTACTTCTCAAATGGATTGCATGGGAGCACCACAGTATAAGAAGCTTCAGAGGCGCTACAGCATTGGAGAGGTGGACAACAGCTCCAGCACACCCGTATATGCTGAGGTCAAGCCAAAAGCAAAGAGTCTCGAGAAGGAAATGGAAAGAGTGAGGGCCACAGGACTGAGGCTTCCAACTCCCGTGGAGCCGGTCCACACCCAGTCTCACCAAGCAGAGGGGAAGGGGAAAAAGGGTGTGTTCTTCATTCAGGGTGAGGAGCTTTTACGTGAAAATAGAGAAGGGCCTGGGGAAGTGCTTCTCACCATACCCAGTGAAGACAGTGATGACAGGGAAAAGTGTTGTTCATTCTGTTTCTGCTACAGAAAATGTGAGGCAGCAGATGAAAGCAGTGAGAAGGATGAGCTCTCATACTCTATCCCCCTTCAGATTCTTCCAGGAATGCAGATTGATTCACGCACCCTACCCGTAGTCAGCAAAACACTCCAGGTCCTCAATGCGGAAGACTGCAGTGGGGAGGAAGAGGAACTGGAAGAAGAGGAACCACAAACACAGGAAATTGACCTACGGGCTTGTGGTACATTGGAGGGGAGTCTTGCCCGAGTGCAGTCTCTGCAGGGGAAGACGTTTACCCTACCCGACGGCTTTCTGAACGCCCAGCTGGATGCTAACGAGTTGTTAGCTATCCTGCGGCAGTGCGCTAATGGTCCCCAAGTTGAAGGTGAGGCCCGTCTTCAGCCCTCATGGGTTACCGAGTACAAGCAAGAGCTTGCGGTGCGCTTTAAAGAGTTCCGGGCATCCTGCCGACGAGTGGCAAGTGTCGAGAAGAGCCCGACGCGTATGCTTGCTGTGGTAACGGCCAGCTTTCAAGTGTTGTGTGACCTGACTCAGACCTTTATCAGGCTTGTTCGAGGTGTGCGCTCAGAGAATCAAAGGCTGCAGCTGCTGAGAAAGGTCGAAGAAGTGGCTATCAACTATACTTTGCTTCTACGCGCCGCAGAGGAGTCAATGGGACATTCAAGCAGCCTCCCAACGAAGACCGTGAGCCCTCAAATCTGCAGCACTAGCACCATGAGCTCTCTCACTCGGCCCATCAAGACATTACCCACTCAGTGAGGATAAGCTTAGATATAGCGGGACTCGAGTGTATAGGTGGGTGCTAGCCCAGATCATCATCATCACTTATTTAATGTTTACATTTTTTAAAGATGTGCTATGATCCATATCAAATAACATTTACAATGCAGCTGTTTCCTTTCATGTTTACAGGCACTCTGGAAGCCTAGTGTATTTTTTTTTTTTTTGAAAAGATATAAGAGATTAATGCACAAAGGATAAAGGACTGGTAGACACAGGGCTAATCACCTCACATTCAAATACTTCAAAAAGTGAATATGATATACTATTTTCTATGTGATGTATATTTAACTTGTACCATCTTAGCAAATAATATACGATTGTATGTTAAAAAAATGTGTGAAAATATTATTTTAAATTAATTAATTTAAAAGAGAAAATATAGAGATCCTAATAAATAGTCAGACATTATTATGTGCTCTGGGCTATAATACCGCAGAGAGCTTATCAAGTAGCGACTTCTGTGAATTAGCTAGTCCAAAGCATTGGTTTTATGGATGGTGATGTGTTTGTTTGTTAAATTTCCTAACTGTTGTAACACAAAATGGGGATCTATCTTGGCTGTACCCTGATGTACCGTTAAAAAAAAGAATCTCAATATTATTCAGCAGGCGAAAGAGAAGTAGGCTGATGATACATTTCAACTATGACCGACACAAAAATCCTCCCACTAGAAGGTCAAAGTGCAGGGTATAAACATACCTGCTCTGTGCCAACAATGTAGCTATACCCGAGTTGCAGACAGTGCTGCTGTTCTACAGTAGGACTACTGAGTGAAAATTAGCTGCATTTACACTGTTGTTTATTTGCATCTTCTGTCAGCGCATAAAGGCAAAATACCAACTGCAACCACCACTTGCACAGAGTAACTTTGTTTGAAGTATCACAGTTTTAAAAAGAATAGCCACTTGTTAATGTGCAGAATCAAGCGTCTCAATTAGCGAATCTGCGGCATTAGATCTAGAATCAACAATCTCGTTCAGCGATCGGCATCAGCTCTGAAGTTGTATCTCTATGTTCAGTTCAGTGCTTTACATTTGCTGCTGTTGAAGACTTCACATGGTTCATTTCCATAGATGAGAATGACAGGTTTTATCAGTTCATTTGTTTATTCAGGTTTTCAGATATATAGGCCTATATGCTCTCTATGTGCTGTTATAGATTGTGCAATGCAGCAAATATTTATGAATCACACAAAGTAGTTTTCTATGTATTTTAATAAAACTAACACCTCTGTTTCATGTTTGAAATCCTCTTTTTGTCTTATGGTGTTGTCATACTTCCGCACAGAAAGGCTGTGGCTGGACAAAAACCAGGATACACTGTTAAAAGAAGGTGTTCTGCTTAGTGAAGACAACTAAACTGTTAATTATTGTAAGAAGATCAATGTTTATATATAACAAATACACTTAGTAAACACATACACACCCACACATGCATTCGTTTCCTTAAGTATTTAACTTTTATGTTAATAGCAAAGGTTACCAACAACACAGGTTAATTGGGTTGATTAAAACATTAGTTGTTTCATTTTTTTTTTTATATTTAATTTTAGAATGATTCTGACAAAGCTTAGTTCTGACATTCAGATTGTCTCTTTCAGATGTGCCAAATGAAACTGGAGTTCACATAGAAAACATATATAATAATAATAATAATAATAATGAATTGTGAATAATGAATTGTTTAAAGTATTAGAGACTGGTGTTTTACAGACTGGGATTGGTGTTTTACATTTGATATTTCAATAAACAAATATATACATTTTGCTTCAACTCAAGTGTCCACGGAGAATATGGACTCATATGGTACATTTCCTGCCTTGGTTTCAAAGCAGAATCATGGCTCTTTCACCAGCGTGTTGTCCCTTTGCTGACATTTTCCATAAACATTTAGTTGTTTCCTCTTTCACTGGACCGCATGATCCCCCTTACTTGCTGTAATTTCACTCCAGAAGCAGAAGCTTTTTAAGTCACATTTCAATTGAAATGTGATTGTAACCAGTACTTTCTACAAAGTATTTTCCAATTCTTAAGAAAAAGGCATTCACTAAATTTAAAGGCTGTGGTGTTAATACTGTGACAATGTTTTGCAATGGATATTGTACATGGAAATGTAGGCTATTATTCTATACTAGAAATGTACATAGAAAATATTTGTGAGCCTGAGAAATACTTTGAAAACATCCAACTATTTTATAAAATCAAAAAGACAACATCTCTGAGTTATGTATTTATAGAAGCCATGTAACACAGAGGCTAATAGCAAAACATATATTTTAATGGGTATATTATGAGTATAAAGCATGGAACATGTTTATTTTTATATATATATATATATAGGTTACGTTCTTTCATCCGTGCCAGATTCTTTTTACATGACGATAAACATTTTCTGTGGTTATCATGTTTCATTTGCTTCACCAAATTGTGTGGGTATTTCTGTTTCATTCACATGCTAGGCCTATCATCAATCAGTTTATGTATGTGCACATTTTCATCCTTGTCTTTATTTACTGTCAATAACCTTGTGGTTACTGTGTTCTTCTGTCTCTGTACAAAGTAACTCATGTTTTAAGAGCAATAAAATATATTGAAGATATAGCCTACCTTTTCAGAGAATGTGACCTGATCCAATCACATGATGAGTAGCCTATATTAAATTACATTGCAGTAAGTAGCCAATCTCACTTGCTGCAACTGTTTGCAAAGTAAGGTACTTTTTACAGTAGGCTGGCATGACGTATACTGCAGGCTAAGGGACTAAAGTTGATTTAGAACCGTAAATATCACCTAATTAATAGATCCGTTCAATATGGACGTGTTTTACTCTTGAATAACATGATCCACCACACATAATAACAACACAAAGTCAATAATCGGTGCTGAAATTAAACTCTTAATCTTATATATATATATCCTCCTGAGACCCGGCAATGCATTTTTGTGCACTGTAGTACACATTATGTTTTTGCAAATTTCTCTCATACTATACATGTCACTCTATTAAGTCATGATGTTCCTTAGAGAGGACAACTGTAGCTTTAAAATCACATGTGGGGGGTGTGACTTTGTCAACTTGCCTGTGCCTGTCTACCAAGCACATTTTATAGAAAGTTGAAAGGTAAGCATGATATTCATAATTTGATTGTTTCTAGTAAGTAAACATCTAAGGAGTAATTTGAGTGCGTTTTCAGAGCTGAGCTTATTTATTTTCATAAGAAAAACTAGTAATTTATTAACGTATACTGTAGTGCATGTCAGGACTTTGTACATGTTTGTTTCACATTTTTTTAGTACACAGCTCTATGACAGAGGCAGAGAGGATTCTGAACTGAATCATTGATGGAGATTCAGACATAGATCTATCAGAGGATGAGAGTCCAATGAGAGAGACAGGAGAGGGTGAAAACTCAGAGGATGAGGATGAGGAGCCAGCTGAAGTGGACCAAGACACAGAGCCAGATGAAGTGCGCCTTCGTCCTCTATGGGCCAAAACCAACACGTAGGGATCTGAGGTTTTTAATCAGAGCAAAAATGGAAGGATAACCTACAGAGATGTGTTCCAGGAAATAGATCCCAGCATTTTATTTTTTAACTTAATGAAACAATTCACGAGAAAGAAAATGTTAACACATTCATTCGAAGGATAGATGTATTAACCTAAGTGCAAAAGTGTTGCACTATCCCTTTAACATTTTTATAACATGTTAATTGTGCTAAATTATTGACTGTGTTTTGTCTTTCTCCTAAGGTTCATTCCTGTGTTGGGAGAATGCAGAATTGCAGATGATGGTCCCCTAAGCCATAGAGACTGGAGCCCACTGCAGTACTTCCAGCAGTACATTGATGAGGAACTAATTCAGGATCTGTCTGTCTTCACCAACCAGTGCATGGTACTGGATTCAGGCCCTAGCTTGACCAAAGCGCCAGAAGTGATCAAGACCTTTTTAGGAATCTCAGTGTACATGGCATGCCTGGGATATCCAAGAATTAGAATGTACTGGGCTGCCAAAACAAGAGTCCCGATTATATCTGACAACATGACACAAGATCGTTTCTATAAGATCAGATCTTCGCTGAAAGTGGTCAATGATCTGGATGTGCCAGAAGAGGAAAAGAAAAATGATCTTTGGAAAGTCAGACCAATTCTGAAGAGAGTCCTCTAAGGTTACCTCAACCTACCTGAAAAGAAAACCTCCCAACACCTGGAGTTCAAACTCCTCTTGGCTGAGGAACTGATATCCCAGGCACAGACATGTCAACAAGATGACAGCAACTCAAGTGATGAAGAAATTTCTCTGGAAATCAAGAAAAGGAAAACTCACCCAGATGAGAGAATAACAAAATATGGTGCAATCCTTTTGCCCCAAATGCTCAACAAGCCAAGTCCTTCCAGATGCAGAATGTCTGGATGCAAAAGTAAAACATATGTGAGATGCGTGAAGTGCAACATTTTCCTTTGTGTCTCGAAAAAATCACAATGCTTCATGAGA
>OOFB01009643.1:4066-17196 GCA_900323305.1 Trachyrincus murrayi | reverse complement strand
TTTGTCACACCTGTGGTGTTCCGGGTCTAAAATGATGGGTAAGACTATATTATGTTCATCCAGCAAATGGAAAACATCCCCATACACACACACACACACACACACACACACACACAGACACACACACACACACACACACACACACACACACACACACACACACACACACACACACACACACACACACACACACACACACACACATACATACATATACATATCCCTTACAAAATACATGCCACACTTCTATACTGGTTATTTGGACTATTATGCAAAACACATGTGGTCTCCTCAAGGCTCCGCCTCTACCACCAGGTGACCTCGTTCTGTAAGCCAATAGGGTTGAGGGGGTTGGCCATTCAGTCCACGAAGAACGTTGTCAAAGATGTATTTTTTACAGGATATCATCCATGGGATATACAAATAAACCCTCCTAATTGCGACATCTTTAACTGGTTATTCGATGTGAATGATTAACTACGCTACTGTCATTTCCTAGCCGTGTGTTTGTTTGTGTGTGTGTGTGTGTGTGTTGCATGGTGTGATTGTCTGGGGTTTCGGGTGTGCTTCCAGCTAGCTGTGTGAGCTAGCCACCGTACAGTAACGCGTGGAAAGGTGAGTGAACGTAGCGTACATCGCCTTAATCAGTCCTACTTCTAGACAAAGTGTAAAAAATAAAGGCAAATAAATGTAAGTAACAGCAGGTGCCGTCCGTAATGAAGCACAGCGTGGTCGTGTAGGGCCTCGCTGTGCTAGCTAGCTATTGCTACTAGCTAGCCACCACTAGCTATCTATTGCTACTAGCTATCTATTGCTATTGCTACTAGCTAGTGGTGGCTAATGTTGAGCTGCCGAAGCAAAGTCGAGGGGGCTACAGGAGAAATTATTCTGCTTCTGAAATATGACTTTTTGTTTAATCTCTTTGCTTTAAAGGTGGATGAAATGTCTAATCCGAGATCCCAATCGCCACATTACAGGTGAATACAGTGATGTTATATTTCACTGCACACCCCGTGTATGTTATGTGACGAATACACATCTTGAATCTTGAAACCCTCATAACCGTTTTATGAAGTAATCTGTGAATATTCTGTGGAAATACAACAATTAACATATATACAATAACATATGACAAATATTTGTTATATGATTTGTTATAAGTTGAGCTAATGAGGAGTTTATTAATGTGCCTCCCCACTGTGAAATGTAAAGGTGAGCTGTCATAAGTTGAATTGCTAAGAAGTGTACTCATTTGCCCCCTTGTGATCGCATCCCCCATCCAGAATAAGCCCCCGGCAGCATGAAGACCCTTCCCGGAAGTTTCCGTGGGATGAGCCGGACTTTGATCCCCAGAAGGTAGTGGCCCACCTCGACGGCAGGCCCTTCCATAGGGCGCAACGGCCGAGAGAAGATCGCTGGCGATTCTTCAATAAGGAGGACCTCGACGCCCCAGGTTTCCGCGGGAATATACGTCACTCGTACGCAGACGAGCTGGGCCGTAGGACGCCGCCACACATACCCGACGAGCCAAGCTATGGCGAGCACAGGAGGCTGTCGCCAAATCAGCCCCACCACAGGCACGACGGCCGGGTAAAGGGAGGCCGAGGGCGAGAAGACTTAAGGGACCGCGGTGTCCCCGGGGGTAGGTTCCGCGACTCACCCCAGTGGCTGGCCAGGGAGAGGTCGCCGTCTTCTGGGTCTCATTCACGAGAGCCCCTGGTGGGCTGGAGGAGAGAGGGGCAGGGCAGGAACCAGGAGAGACCCAGAGACCACAGCCCCAGGGCACCTGACAGGCAAGGAAGAGGAGAGGAAAGGAGGGATAAGCGCAGTTCACACCTGGAGAGACGTAAGGAGGACTCTGATCGGGACAGAAGCCCCATCTCAAGTCAGCACAGGAGGGACATGGCGGGCCACGTGCACCCTGGGTAAATGTTTATGTCCATGATTGCGACACTCGCAGAAATATACAAAACAAGAGGACCAAGGTTCAAGGAGTTCCCTTCATTTATTATTTTCCAAAAGAGCAAAATCTCTCGACTGCTCAGTTCTTTGCATGCTTAAAAAACAAGCAAGTACCGATATTTGTAGATGCATGGGTAAATCAGAGTTGCCTTTTTTTTTTTGGTATCTGTGTAGTATGTAGCTTACGGCGCTTTCACACCTTTAGTTCGGTAGACTCGGTCCGATTCAGGGGTGAAGTTGATACTTTATTGCATTTTTCATTTGGTTCGGTTAGCGTTCACACTGGACTTTGTCAGGCGAACCAATCATTGTAAACGAACACCTCGCCATCGAGCGGGTCGCTTGTCTATTGGACAGAAAATCAGAGGTAAACTCAACAAAACGCTGCTTGGTTTTCGGACAAAATATATATAGCCTATTGTTGACTAAGCTTCTTGACTTTTATGCGACATCTACCGTGCGACGGAACCCCCTTTCAAACATTCTGTCACTAAATAATTTACATAATTTATTTAAAAAAATGGTCTGGTCCACACCAGAGTTCGAATGAGCGTTCACACCACCCCAAACGAACCGGAATCGGTCCAGGGTTCGATTAAAACGGACCAAACACCTCAGGTGTGAAGGCACCCTAAGTCTAAATGTATAGGTATTATTTATTTATCTAAGTTTAAATGAGTAGGTGTTTGTCTATATAGGTATGTTAGTTTTATCATAGGTTGATGACTCATGTAAACTGTTCAATATGTAGAATATATCAACTTGAGGACAAAAAATTATCCATAGAATTCTCTTATCCTAAATCCAGTGATGGGTTTGAGGATTTTAGTGAGGTTAACCACTGATCAATCAAATCATTGCTTTTGTTATACAACTTCTAAATTAGGGTTATTTATTATTTTAACTGGGATTGTAAACAAGTTAGAGTATTGTACATACATTTCATAGTAATTCCTCAATACATTTGTACTTATTTTCCATATATATTCATATGTAATTTACCATCGTTATAGGTAAATATTCCCTAACCACGGGAGGTTGAGTCAGTGCAGTCACTTCTTACAGGTTACTATTGCGATGTCTGTCCACTGTATCACTGTTGAACGATCTCACCTGCTCTTATGTCAACACAGGTACGGGAAAGAGGAGGAGCTTAGGGATCGACCCAGAGATGGGTACGGAGAGGCGATTGGGGATGTCTGCGGATTGAAACCCCTCGTGGTCGAACATGGTCATGGCATCGCAAACAACCGGGGACCACCGGGGTGTGATATGACAGACGGTGGCCGTCAAGATATGGAGCACCACCGCCAGCCCCGGCAGATGGAGTTCCAGCCGGACCATGAAAGGAGTTCAAACAACAGGTCTGAGCCCCGGGAGGAGAGTAGAGAGACACCCTTTCAAGATGGGAGAAGAGACCCAGGCCGTGAATTTAGAAGAGGACCCATGGGGAATAACAAAGCCCATCAACCTGAGAAGTTTCCTCCGCAGGAAGTCCAGGATAACTTCAGAGGCAGGATGGACGTTGGCCGAAGGGGTGCTAATCATGATGGAAAGTTGGCAGGTAGCCCAATGCGAAACCCCCCACGCTCACAGAAATTCCCCCACAGGCGGCAAGACATTCCCCAGGAACACCAAGACTTTCCCCAGGGACGTCAAGAATTGGACCAGGAACACCAAGAGTTCCCCAGGGAGGGACGTCAAGAGTTCCCCAGGGAGGGACGTCAAGAGTTCCCCAGGGAGGGACGTCAGGAGTTCCCCAGGGAGGGACGTCAGGAGTTCCCCAGGGAGGGACGTCAGGAGTTCCACAGGGAGGGACGTCAGGAGTTCCCCAGGGAGGGACGTCAGGAGTTCCCCAGGGAGGGAAGGGGACAGCAACAGTTTCCCCCGGACCAGAAAGAGTTTAACCAGGGACGCCAAGGACAAGCATACCGGGAGCAAAGGCAGGGCGATTGTCATGCAGAGCCCAGACAGGACGGCCCTGGATGGGGGAAAGATTCGAAACCCCACATGGGGAGAAGCACCATGTCTGGTAAAATGTCTAGACTCCTGGACCCGGTTGTGCCCAGTCAGCGGGAACACAGATGGAAGAATCAGCAGGAATCCAGTGAGGTGATGGTGGTATCAGAGGAGACCCTGACCATAAAAGTGGACATGAACCGTCCCATGAGCAAAAACAGGTATAGTATTCTCAGACATAAAGGGTGAAGGGTGAAAGTTCATGTTTTTTTTCCACAATAACTATTTAAAAACGTCCAGGAAGATGGAATAGAGTAACAGCCAGCGAAGCCGATTGAATGAATTTAGTGGAGGAAGGTGCAAAGTTAAGCGAACTTGTGAAGACATATGGAGAGAGCCACTTGCCGCAACTATGTGTTGGGCTGCTCAATGACACCAGCAACAATTTAAAAAATGCACTGATCCTTAAGGCTCCCTCAATGCCTGAAGACACAACTACACCTGAAAAGTAACTGCTGTATTCTGCAATAACTCAAGACACGTGCACTCAAGAATGGAGGACATGCCTTCAACTGGGAACTATTCAAGGTCCGTAAAATAAAAATAATCTTGTCAACTGGAGAGCATTATTTAAACTTTCTCATTGGTCATTTGGTGACAGAAAATGGCAAAGCCTGAAAAGGATGAATATCTGGGTTTGTCTCAAATTTGAGGTGCATTGGAACATGTTGAAACATGATGAAAACATCCACGGAGTGGATTAACACTGAGTCCATTGACCATCATCAATCTCATTAGCAAGGACTTGTTTATTATGAAGATGACCGAATCCCTCCATAATCAAATGGAAGCATTCAGTCGGTGAAGTTGCATAATTGCCACATCACAACGGCAACGGTTCACCAGAGCTGAATGGATCAATAGTAAGCTCTAAGAATAAATATTGTGGTGTAGAATGTCCCACTGCAGAACGGTGTGTGGATATTAAGCTTTACACAGAGGCATTTGTGTAACGTGAGGACTATATTCACGATAAACCTGTTGGAAAACTTAAATGATACCCCGCTAAGGAGGATGGCAGCGCGTCTAGCACAACACAAACTGAAACAAGCAAGGTTTTTACAGAAAAGGAAATGCAACCATTGCGCTTCCTCCCCCAAATGTATTTTAAGAAACCAAGAAGTAACTTGTGACCACGCCGGAAGAGGATTTGCTGTCACATCTTCTGTACAGGTGCGTGCAGATGGAAGGCTTTGGGCATCATCACATGAAATATATGCAATTCTTTACACTGATTGGTCATTCAACAACCAACAAGAATACACCCACCAGACATCAGTGACTTATTGGAATTCCTTTTTTTAACATTTGTTTTTAAATGTCAGCATTGACCTCACTATTATGCTTTGTAGAGATTTGATATTTGCAAATAGAAGAGTTGGTGGATCAACAGCAGCAAACGATCAGATTGAGATGACGGCATTTAATGAAGATAATTTGGAAACAAATTAAGCAAGGCGTAATGGGAAGAAGACCAGGTCTGCTGGACTAAAAACATTTTTACATATGGACTTCTGTATTATCCAGTGTTCTCATCTGGTTCAGACGTTTTGTGTGTTGTGTCTGAAGAATGTTTCCCGACAGTGGAGTGATCATATGTTGGAGAAAAAAGATGTGACAAACCTCCCAACATTTTCAACACAACTAAAGAGAGACTAAATCATCCAAATTGTGCATAATACATCGTTTGTATTGTCCATGTATGACTGAGCAGAAGGACCAATACCTACATCACGGCCATGGCAATCTGAAAGGGATGAAAGTGTGAAAACAAATACTTCATTCAACAATTCATTGGCAATTTTTTTGCCCATTCCGCCAAGGTTCTCACAGCTTTGTTTACATTACAATAAAAGACAACATCTAGCCTACACCGCTTGACAAATATAAACTACAACCAACCCAACAGTTGCAACAACAATATCTTTTTGTGTGGGGGTGGTGAATTCCATCATCCTTCTCGATTGAAACTCAGAATTTTGGTCTTGGCTAATTTTGCCGCCCTCTATGGAAGGACACGAGTGTGCTCACCAAACAGGAGTTACATCACTTCCCCTTCAAATGTTTTGAGCCCCCTCTCATTATAATGGACCAGAGGAACCTTTTGTGGGAAGCAATGAAACATCACAGCTTAACGCACCATGGTCGAGGCCAAGGCTTCATCTGGAACACCTCTGGTGGACTGCAGATGGAGATCTCAGTCAACTCCACAACCAGCAAGAGTTGCACTCAAATAATCCAAAGACCACGGGGGGCACCGGAAAGTCAGTGTGTAAAAGACATGAAGCCAAATGGCTCTGGTGATGATGATTTGATCTGTCTTGTTGATTTAATGTCTGGGAAGAGGAAAAGAACGATGAAGACGAGGAAGGCTGTATGATTTGGTAAAAGATGGAGAGCAGCAAGAAAAAGTGTGAACTTTCACTCCCACCCGTACTAAATGCAGATCACTTCCTGTCTCTCTTTCTAAACCCTTTACCATAAATACACACAAAGAAAGCATAGAACCGTGATTGATTGAATTTGGCATGCTGTTAGTTTCTGTTCTGTATGACGCACGTCACATTTTGAGGATATGAAGTAGAATGTAGTTATTGTCACTCGGTGCCTCCAAACCGTGCCTCCCAGGGTAAGTTTGTTTGGTAAGGTAAAGACATTTATTTCATTGCTGGTATTTGACGTTAAAGTTGAGTAGCACTATTTTAATAATTGTTACTGTTAAATTGTACTGCCTGTGGCACTATTCCGCCTGGCTTGCATGACATGACGGTAATAGTCACAAAAACACCCTACAATGGTAATTTTAGGGTTGTCTAATTGACAGCTGTTTTTAGCAGTGGTTAGTTTAATGGTACAGTAAACTCATCGAGATTGAACTATCATTTAGGCCACTCTGCAGTCTACACTTCTTTCTATAGAAGCCACTTCTGTCCCCTCTGTTGACTCCTCTCTCTCTCTCTCTCCTCCACAGCGCTCTGTGCTACTCGTCTGACAGACAGCTGTCTCTGGACCTAGTCAACGTCGGCCGCCAACGGCTCGACTTCCTGCCCATGATGGAACATTCTGGAACCTACAGGGAGAACACGATGCGCTCGGGAACCTTCGCCCAGGAAGTCATCACGTTGGTGCACCAGGTCAAAGGTCAGCCCGGTGGGAACGGACCGTTTTGAAAACTTGACAAATGTTTGCGTTAAAACGCTCACTCCCCCGGTTTTCCTTTGTGTATTACAGAGCAGTATTTCAGAGGCAACAAGATCTCGCTGAGCGAGCGGTTCTCCGCGCCCCAAGATGGCGGCCTCCGCAAAGCGCTGGAGGACGAGGTGGTGGCGGAAGACCAGCGGCCCACGTTGAACAAGTAGGTCTGGTTGTTGTCCAACATAAGCGTGGTTTTAAAGGGAGCCAAGTGATGTCATCAACTTGAGTGTATTTGTCCACTATCTCCTGAAAAATATTTCCAGAATTTTTTCGATTTAGTTATTTATCAGACATTTTTATCCAAAGCGACTTACAGTGAATTTTAAGTGAAATGACGGAGCAGGTAGTGCTTAGGCGTCTTGCTAAAGGTTGCCTACTTAACTATCCCTAGAAGGAGGGATCCCCCACTCTTGTGTTCCTTCTCAAGGTTTCTTCCTTGATAATTAAGGGAGTTTGTCCTTGCAAGGCTTAGGGGGTGTCATAAATATATGGGCCGTAAAGCCCTGTGAGACTGTAACTGCGATTAAGGGCTTTACAAATACAAACGGACTTGACTTGACTACCGGTCGACTGCAGACACTGGAGTTGGAACCCAGGACATTTCGGTTGGTAGTCAAACACCCCTCACCACTAGGCTGTCCTGTTGTTGTTTTTTTAACTACCCCTAGAAGTTTTCGTTGACGACTTGTAAACAATGGCGTGTCTCTGGCGAATGATACTGTGTGTCGTTATGTGCTACTAATCTCAACTTCTTGTGCCCAGGCGCTTCACGATGACTATGAACACGTTGCCTCTTCCCCAGCCTGTGTTTGCCGTGCAGGTATGACCCTCTCCTCTCTACTCCTCCCATCTGCTAAAAGCTTGATCATCGTGTGCTTCCTCGTTGTTTTACACTCCGTACATATTTATTCTTTAGTTATTTAGCTTTTATCCATAGCAACTTTGGCATTTTGCTCTAGTATGCATATAGGGGGCACTATCCCCTGGGGTTCGAACCTACAACCTTTTTGGTTGGGAGTGAAACACCCTGAACGCTCTATTTGGTATTCACTTGAGGATTCACTGAGCGTCCGCACACCTTCACAAGACAAAAGTGATTTATTGCCATTGTTTACAGTCGTGGAAGGCGCTCGCACGGCAGAATCGCTACGAGGAAGTCATTTTGACAAATTCTATTGGTAACAGAGGTTTTAGTGGAGCCAGGAGAGACAGCTACGATGGTTTGATCACCCAGACCGCCATTGTCCTTTTAAACGACAAAAGTGGTGGATAGATGTATCAGTAAACGGCTAAATTGTAGAGGAATATTGAATGGAATATTGAATGGCATACATGAGCCAGCAGTGCATATCCATTCCTGAGTGGTTAGGGTGCTAGTGCCTGTTGAATGTGTTCCAGCAGCCAGAGCCACTGGAGCCCATGAGAGACCCAGACGACCTGAGGAACAACCTGGAGCGTCGGAGGCAGGAGAGGACCGAAGGGGTGAAGATCACCATCACTGGGGGGGGCCAGTCACGCGGCGCCCCGGGCCCCGGGAGGTAACGGCAGCACAGCGATAATAAGCAATCGATAATATAGCAATTAGAGAGCAATTTTCGTGGCCGATTTTCTTTCTATCTAAGAACTATAATTGTGACAGCATACACAAACATATTTGTAACTTTTCTTTAATGGAAAATTACAGGAGAGCTTTTTTGTGCAAATAAAATCCAAAAGAAAATGAATTGCGGTATATCTGTACAAGTTGGAGGCTATTTAATGTTATCTGGTATTATTGTTCTCTCAACACCTGAGACTACAATCGGATGTTCTTCCTTCATATCCAGTGAGCCGGCGGCCACGTTTGGAGAGTACGACGGCTTTGGGGGACAGGAAGGAGACGGGGGTTTCCCCAGCTGGCCTGAGAGACCGTCCAATAAGCCTCAGGGCCCCAGAAACCTCACGGTGAGGTTTTCTCTGAAGAGAAGAAAGACATCCAGAGAGATGCTAACTTCACGACAACGCCGTATTAGCATTAGCAACTGTCGAGTAATCTTGACACTGACCGTAGCGCTGCAGTTCTCCTTTGGTGGGGTCATTTTGAAAGCAAGATCTCTCTTCTCCCCCGCTAGTTTCAGACAAGTGGTGGGGCTCCCCGGAGACAGAACGGCGGTCCCCGGGGCCGGAGCGGTCACTTCGGCAACCGCCTTGGGCCGCCCCCCCAGCGATAGGAACCATGGCAACCACGAAGCAGGTAAGCAAGGGCTGTCTTTTCGCCCGTCAACATGTCCGCCCACATAGTTCTCTATGGACCACTACTATCAAGAATTACGTTTTTGTACGTCACTCATACTTCTTCCTCTTGTATCAACATTTCCCTTCTCTTGCTTCCCTCTCTACCTCTCTCTCCCCCCTCTCTCCCTCCCCAAACAAATCTCCTCTTCCTCCCCCTCCTCCTTTAGGTGCCCGTTTCAGACAGGAAAAGGGCCAGCTTGGTCCTTTGTAAATGCTGCAAGGTTGGTTGAAATGAGCACACAGAAACTCATTTTTAAAAGCCCACCAGTGGAGATGGAGCATTTGTTTGTCTGGCTTCAGTGGGCAGTACGTTTCCTGTGGTGAACATTGTAATGATCGCACAATATTGTGAAGACTCCTTGAGAACATAAAGATGGCGTCCAGGTAAAAGCGTGCGTAGGTAATGTAGGATGTTAATCCGTGGGGCCTCTTTTTAAGTGTGAAGACGGAAGATTTGGTGATCCAACTTTCTAATGAACTGTGATGCATACTTTTTACCACTTTTCTCATTCTTCACTTCTCATTTCTGTTTGTGTTTTTCCCTTCGCGTCCTCTTTCTTTCGTTTCTTACGTAGTGGCCCTGTCGTATTTGGCTCCGGACACATCCAAATATATATGTGCTGTATACTTTTCAGTTGAATACAATCGCCCGGCCACTCTGCTTTTGTGTGTGCTCCTAATTGCTCGATGATTTCAGTTGTTTCGTATGAGAAATTACTATATATGTTATGTTTGTTAATTTACCAGCCGTTCGGATCAGGACAAATGTGATGCTCTCTTTTCGTTTGTCATGATTTATTCTTCACTGATCAGGTGCTCTGCTCATGAACTGTCTCAGTGTATCAATAAAACATTTCTTTTGTTTAAGAAAATGCAACACAGCTGTTGTTTTGTTGCGTACCTAGTCAGGCATGCAAGTAGCAACGTGAAACGAAACTCCTGTGAAGGTGCCAAGTAACAACTCTGAAGTAATTAATTACATTAATGAAAGTGGTATTTTGATTTGTAATCATATTGTTTTTAACCAAAAAATGCTTTTTCAAGTTTATTTTTGTATGAAATACATTTCATTCTCATTATACAACCAGATCACGGTCAACAACTTTTTTTTTTTTCTGCTCAGTTGCCCAATATACACAAAGTTAATGAAAACTTCCCTCCATTGAACATTCTTACGTTCACTAAATATTTTAGTATCAGTAATTGGTCAGAACACCCCATTTAGAGATGGAAGGTATATGAAGAGTTAACAGCATTGCAGCATTGGAGTCTAATAATGTTCTGTCTTACTCATTCAGCTAGAACCTAAGTTGGATCATGATTCATGTGAAAAAAAGTTTATATAAATATAATTGCCATTTTAACACAAAATACACATATTTTCAGCTTATTGAAAATGAAAATGGCTGGAGAGCAAACTCATTGCAAACGCCATGTCCGTAGTCCCAGTTGTGTGTCTGTTCAGCAAGAAGAGAGGAAGTTGAAACCTGGCATTAAGGCAGTGGCTGAGAAGGTAGCTGTATTTCAACTTGACTTTCCAACTGCATTAGGAAAAAAACGAGAAAAAAGTCCATCACCTAAAAGTAAAGTAACTTCAGGTCTCAGAAGTAATGTCATTTTTGAAAGAGGCCTCCACATTCAGAACTTCTGAGCCGATTCATGTGTGTTTGGTACTGCGGTATATCAACAGATCTTCGTATCGTGACTTTATACGAAGCAGTATGCTGCGTTGTGTTCTGTCCTTAGATCAACTCGGTATTATTGCGGGTGAATAGCTTTTCCTCAGACACCCAGACAGACGGAGATAAAAATAAAAAAAAAGGTTCACCGTGATATATCAGCCAGGTGGCTTATCTTGGCCAACCTCAGTGAGACCCCACTTGTAGGCGGGTTTGGTTAGTTTCCAAAACTAACCGTCTCAACCCTCGTCCCACCTGTCCACTCAGACAGTGGCCAGTGTTGTTTTCCTTTTAATGTACTGTATACGTTTAGCTTCTAAACACTCCACTGTGGTTCTGTACAGTACAGCCCGTGGTGGTTGTGCCAGCGTGCTGGAGGGAAACGGGCATCCGAAAGGTGTCAGAGGTCAGAGGTGAGAGTCGCAGGGGAGGGGTCGAAACGCCACGTCCATGTTTTCCTCCATGATGATGTCATATCGACACATGACGGGCCTGGGAGAGAAACAGGAAGACGGGTGAGTGGAGTTAAATGAAAGGAAGTAATTTGAAGTGTGTCAGTTTGAGATGGTCAGACCTAATAGAGACATAATATAAATTGCAATTGCAATTAGTCCCTGTGGTGTGAGGTCTAGTTCTCATCTATAGTTTCTTGTGTGTGTGTGTGTGTGAGTGATGTAATGTGTGTGTGTGTGGGGGGCGGGGGTGGTGGACCTCACCTCTCTGGGCGATCCAGGGGGGTGAGTCGTATGCGCAGCAGTCGGATCTTGTAGCGTGGGCCCATCACGTTGCCGATGCTGATACGCACGGAGACCTTCTGGACGGGGTGCACGTCCTGGTCGAACTGAGCCAGCAGCCGCGTGGCCGTGTACTGCTCGAAGCGGATCAGCTTGCTGGGACGTGAGGAGGAGAGAGGGTTCAGAGATAAAGAAATACAAAAATAAAGTCCTAAAGAGTTTAAAAGATAAAGTCCCCCCCTAACTCTTTGGTGACAATCTCTTGTTACATCACCAACATGATTGGTGTTAGCAGAAGGTCTGCAGAAAACGGGTCAAAGGTCACATTGGTTGAGAGGTAAGAGCTGCGTCCATTGACGCATATTGCTAATATACCCTTAGACTGGGTTGGGGGACCCATGTCAGGCAAGCCCTTCCTTTTAATGTCCTTTTTGCTCCTGAAACGTAAACGTTTTCCAATTTAAATTGTGATTAATTTTGCGACTATTGGGCATGCATACATATTAAGAAGTCTGTCAAATTAGCAAACCTGAACAAATCCATAATTCAAATGTATTCAATCACGTTGTAGATGGAATAAGCTTTTTTTTTTTATTGCATGAGCGCCTACTAAATGTATATAGTTATAGTGCGCGTGTCCGTGCATGCGACTCACTGGTCGACGCGCGTCTCTGTGAAGTTCCTGCCGTTGTACAGTCTGACGTAGACCACGCCCCAGCGAAGGTACTGATTCCATGTCACCATGTCCACCCTGTAGCTCGCCTCTGCCACACACAGGACACACGCGGCATTACACCCACACTGCCCATCCTCATCCGACACAACCTCTACACATCACACCTGATTGTGAATCACAGGATCTTCAGAATCGCTAGGACAAACACAGGTGCCACACAGTCACTTGATTCATTGCAGCTGTGATGTCTTCATATCGTGATCATGTTGTGTCTCTCTCGATTAAGGTACTTCATAGTTATTTATCAACTAATATCAGGAGGGGTGTCTAAGCGGAACTCACTCCGGTAGGGCAGTGTAGCCGTGGTGCTGAAGAAGGCCTTGGTCTGACCCAATTGCAGCAGCGTATCCTTCCACCTGCTGATGTCATATCCTGCAGCAGAAGGACACAGCAGGCATTGTTGATATGCGTCTGTGGAGTGTGTGTGGGTGGTGGCTGGTTGAAGCAGCCTCACCTGGCCCGAGTCAGGCTGATTAGACTCTGGGGCTGCTGGGTGAGGCTGCACACCTGTGGTGCATCAGAGTATTCGAG
>OOFB01009642.1:10314-37492 GCA_900323305.1 Trachyrincus murrayi | reverse complement strand
CTTTATAGATAAATAGAGTCGTATATACCTTTATAGAGTGGTATATACCTTTATAAATATAGTTGTATATACCTTCATAAATAGAGTGGTATATACCTTTATAGAGTGGTATATACCTTTATAAATAGAGTGGTATATACCTTTATAGAGTGGTATATACCTTTACAGAGTTGGTATATACCTTTATAAATAGAGTCGTATATACCTTTTTAGAGTTGGTATATACCTTTATAAATAGAGCGCAGACCAAAACACCTGAAAGACAAAACAAACAAAAAAGGTTGAAGGGTATTTGCATTCCTGTTGCTTGCGTGGCACGGTGCCCAGGTCCATACCCAGGCCTCGGGGCTTAGGTTTACTCCATCATGACCACCGTCTGCATCCTATCCGCTTCAAAGTCCCAGTGGAGAAATGCGATTAGTGGGCCAGACTGGCAGGAACACCATGCTTTGATTTATACTGCCATATTTATTACACTTATTTTTTTTTTGCAGGGGGGGGGTTAAGAAATGCAGAATCATAACAGAAAAAATAAATGATGACGCGAGACTTCTGGCATCGCTTAACTCCAACTGAATGTCAACAGGGGGATTACTACTGCAAGTGTGCTCCAAACCAGATGAGATTTCACTTGATGAATAAGAGGAGAAGAAGTAGCCCATGAGCAAGCACATCACCCCTGTGATGAATTAGTAATGACTAGTTCACCAAGACGCATCTTCAAGGGACCCGTGAATTTATTTAATTTGCTTTTGCATGGTTTAACATCGCGATGCGGGTTGCCATCAGCACCCTCGTCAAGGAGCTGTCCTCCAACCAATCAGATCGCTGAGTGTCTGACAGTGTAACAATCAGTGGCTGAGGGAGGAGTCACGTGTTTCTACCAAACAATGGAGTGGACAACTAGAGTGGATATGGGAAGCCAGAGAGAAAGAGAGAAAGGAAGAGACTGGGAGAGAGAGAGACAGGGAGAGATAGAGAGAGAGAGAGAGAGAGAGAGGTAGAAGGAGAGAGAGAGAGACGGAGAGAGAGAGAGAGAGGGGGGGAGAGAGAGAGAGAGAGAGAGAGAGACAGGGAGAGAGAGAGAGAGAGCAAGAGAGAGGGGGGGGATGGAAAAGGAGAGAGAGAGGGGGGAGGGAAAAGGAGAAAGAAAAAGGGAGGGAGTGACATGGAGGGAGAGAGATAAAGGGAAGGAGAGAGAGAGAGAGACAGAGAGAGAGAGACAGAGATAGAGAGGGGGGGAGGAGAAGGAGAGAGAGAGAGAGGGAGGGAGAGAGATAGAAGGAAGGAGAGAGAGTGTGTGAGAGAGAGAGAGAGAGAGAGAGAAGCAAGCTGCAGGGCATGGCAGCACCTTCCTAGTAGATAAGACAGGCTTGCCTGAGAGAAAACGGGAGTGGGTGTGAGGGTGGGTGGTGGTGTTGATGGTAGGGTGGGGGCATATGTATGTGTGTGTGTGTGGGGTGGGGGGTTGATAAAGATCGTGGATGTTACATTATAAGTGAAATAATACGCAACTTATTCCAGTGAAGTGATCCATTGCTGAAGGTTTCAGTATCACACTGCACATACAATAATAATAATAATAATAATAATAATAATATTAATAATAATAATGACAATAATAATGTCTGTACTTTGAGATTTCCCAACCATCTCATTCATTAATTTAGTAAATCAGACGCATGCTTCCTGGGGGACATTGCGCAACACTGCGAGTATGTACCACTTGTCCAGGATTATCCTTTTAGAAATCCCCCTCGTACAAATTAAACATTTATTCATAGTGATCTTAAATAAAACAATGAATAGCATGTTTCAAACAGAAAGGAGATTGTGGAAGGAGTCGTTACACCACACAAATTGTTGCTTCACACGTCAAGACACTGGGAAGACCAACCCATGGGCCAGCTGTTAGCCGCGGGCTAGGCGCTAGTTTCTATTAAGTAGGAGCATATTGACAGAATGCCTGTAATGCCTGAATGCCATGACTGACCTTTTTGGTAATCTCATCTATCTTTTCTATAAGCCTTTAAGCAGTCTGTCTTTAAAACAGGTGCATTGTGCATGAAGCATGAAGGAAAACAAAATAAATGCTTAATATTGAAGATATGAAATGACCTAATTCACTTGCTCTCATTAGGATCTGCGGAGGGTCTTACCTCGAGTAATCGATGTCATCTTTTGTCTTTTATAGACATGCTTAACAGGAAACTCTGCTTGCTCTTTTGAAGCTCAACAGATAAATCTGTATAATATTAGAGAGCCAAGCGTATGAGAGTGGTCTGGAGCCTGTGTCAGAGTTGATTGCAGCACCATGAGGCTCAATGGTGCACATGATTTAAAATAACTGTCTGGCAAAACAGTGGGCTACTGCAGTACTCAACTCATGGATAGAAAAACAAATCCCAAAAAATTGAATTATCGCAATCAATTTTTCTTTGCTCTCTGCTTCAAATGATGTGCTGACGGAAATCAATACACTACAGCTCATTGCTGTCTTTTCTATTTCATTTTCATGATAACCAATAGCATAACTGCTTACTTTTGAATCTACTTACTCTGTTTTCACATCTCCTGAATCATTTATAAATGGCAAAAATCCTCAGGAACTCTGCACGGACCAGCGTGGCAGAACAGAATGATAGCATGAGAACTAATGCACTCTTCACAGAATGCAAAGTAGCCATGAAGCAGTTCAACCGTATGCAAAGAAAAAGGTACAAACGGGAAGCCAGTCTATATGGGAATATGTGCAGTTCCCAATTGTATATACATGATGTTCCAGTCCTTCCTTCATGACTATCACTCAAGGGGAATACACTGTGTGCAGAGGATCCATGCTGGAGCACAGGAACGCATGTCTCTCCTTACTAACAACTTGTTAGTAAATAGAGAGAGAGAGAGGGAGAGATGGAGAGAAAGAGAGAGAGATGGAGAAGAGAATGCTTATCATAAGTATGATCATGGAAATTGTGCACACTCTAGCCTGATAAATGTTGATAATAAGAATACAATTAAATAATCACCTAAATGTGTCCATTTTATGGTCGTATGTTCAGTTTTCCTTATGTTAAGGTCATGTCAACGAGGTAATGAACAACGTGCATTTGGAAGGTCGGTTCATTTTCCATGCATTAGTCATTTATACTGTATACCATCTTAAAAGTGATGAAACCTTCCAACTTACCTGCATTCCTCAGTTTTTTGTTTCTCAACACGGAAAGAATGACGAGGACATTGCCCACAATGTCCACCACTATAGTGAAGATCAGCACGCTGGCCAGCGCAGTGGACACTCCGGGGGGAGAGTTGTGTGCCTGGTCGCTGTCATTCTGGGACAGGCAATTTGTTGAGCTCATATTTGCCTGTATATCCATATCCGTCAAAAGGCGACGTCCATTTCCAAAGACTTTCAGTTAATTAAAGAACTTCACAAATTAAGGATGGAACTTTAAAAAAAGATAGCGGAACAATCTTCCGTCGGGCGCTAGGTCGACGCAATTTCCCCAGCCATCGTGTCTTACAGAGAGTCGGCTGTTTTTGAGGATAGTTCGTCAGATCACAAAGGTGAAAACGAAACATTCGTGACCGTCCATCGTCTGGCCCCTCGTGAACGACAGAAGGACCTCTGCCAGGCGATTCATTCAACCAAAAGCGCTCCACTAACGGCACGCCATTGCTCTGCTGTGCGTAATGGAGATACAGAGAACCTTTGCGTGGATCCGCAAGCGCAGGGTAATGGAGAGCGCAGGTTTAGGAATCACTCATACAAATTCAATGTATATGACATGCTGTTCTGTTCGTGGATAGGTGTGCACTGGTGCGCATGGTCCCACTCTGGCACGTAAAGATAGCGCACCGGGGCACCATTTAAAAATGTAACCGTAAACCCCCGTCTTCACAGACGGGAATGATTTCATTCCACACCTTCGTTACAGGCCTCACTAGTCCTGTTACAACAAAATAAGCCCTCATAGACCGAGTGAATCTTTAGGGTTTCTTGGATACCAGTGACTCTGTAAATACTGTCATTGTCAACTTGATTTATTCTTTACTTTTCTTGAATCTGTGCGTATACGTTTTGGTTTTCATGGAAATGGCGCCTTCGTGTGTCTATTGCTGACTGTCACAACAACGTTCCGTGGTCCCAAATAAAAGGAGCATTGGTTTACTTTATCCCCCCCCCCATGGGTGCATGTTGCTTTATTGGCCGGGTCATATGCCCTACTACAGCAACGATTTCACAGCACGAAAATACAATAAAAATTAGTGGGGAAAATAATGTGTTCGTTAAATATTTTGTGCCTTCAAAATGCATCACCCTGAATTGTCCGGTAACTACTGCCCGTTGTCAAGATTCTATTTTGATTAGGTCAGTTTCCTACTTTAGTTAAATTTGTTTAAAACACACCAGCCTAATGGCATGCCTGGCAATAAATTGGCAATACAATTATATTGGTCTTATTTAACATGATTATTTAACTTTTTATTGCCATTGACATATTATTGATTACAGTAGGCCTACCACAGATTAAAGAGGGACTAGTCTGACCCAATGCGTTGCTTTTACCGGTTCGCTCTCTCACTGCATTTGCATTCAGATTCGTGGTAGCCGCCAGCCATTGGTCCATCGAGCTGCCCGTTCCGCCCTTTGACTCGTGTCAAGACCAATCACAGCTCAAGCAAGCGCCACCCGATTGGCCTCCCCAAATTGTTACGGTATTCCCCCAGGCTCTCTTGTACAACAAAGGTGTCAACAAGAGAGGCACCTGAAGCGACAGGTGCAATGGCCACTCCCCACTCCCTCTGCCAAGGCTTCCGGGAGGAGCAAAAGAAAAACACATTGTTGTGAGATGAGGTGGAGTCGTTGGAAACAAATAAAAGCTCACCTCACTCTCAAAGAACCCACGACCTTCACAACACACAACACAGAGCTTCATTAGCTTGTAGCGCAACACACAACAGACGCACCAGGAACATGTGGAGTGCATTTGGCCTGTTGTGCCTTACTGGTAAGTTCTGCTTACATTGCTTTTAATGTTGTACAAACTATGTTCTCTGACCAAAAGTCGTCAGAAACAATATATCAAACATCAAATGTCAATTATTTTATAAATGGTTAATCATTTCACAGTTCTTCAAGGAATGCAAATACCCATGAATGACACTGATTGGGTAAGACGTTTAGGACATTACATGATTCTTACGCTTTTGTTTTTAAGTGTAGGCATTTGTCCCTTGCAAGTGAAATAAATCTGATTTTGTCTCTAGGAAGAGCCCAATTGTGAACAATATAATTTACCGGCATGTACGAAAATATATGTCCCGCTGTGTGGAACCGACAACGTTACCTACTCAAATGAATGTACACTATGTGTTTCCATCAGGTAGGCTGACCATTGTAGTTTGTTATTAGTTGTTTTGTGAGACCTACTTGTGAATTGTGTGTTTGCTAAGGCTAATCTGTATTCATTTTATCCCCCCCCAGTGAAGGAAACACCTCCATTTTAATCAAAACCAGAGAAGTATGTTCAGACGAACTCATAATGCCATGATTTAGACCTACTGTTCTATATACTACTACTACTATGGTGAGGGTTTCAATTCAATAATCATTTGCTGTGAGGAGAAATGTTTTTAGTGATTCAAATGGTTACTCAATATTAACACAATGATTGTTACGACATTTTAAGAAATAATTGAATGTGTTTCATTTGAATTAAGATTAAGATTCAACTTACTTTTATTTTCTACATAATGTTGATTGGACACTTTTTTATATATATTTTGACATTCAATGAAAGTTTCTGTTAAAGCTAATAATGACTTGAATATAATGACGAGAATGTCAGACTAGATTTATTTTTAAACTAAACTGTCATCTCATACCAGTCCAATCACATACTGTAAGTGTTTCCACGGAAAAAGGGTGCAGCACTATTGTACGTACTAAATCAAACTGAACAACAACTGTTACGTAGCAGGAATGTAATAAACGTATACAAATACGATGCATTTTGAATATTATTCATATTACAGTTAAACAACAGACTAGCCTAAACGTGTAGCACATATAACTACTATCAAATACTGTTTTATAAATGTCATCATAGTATACCATCACATACGGTACATATCAACCTTTCTTCTTCAGAAGGTCTCTGCACCTCTCAGGTGGATGGGTAGCCTGGCTACTTCTTGCTTGGATCGGTCTTGGCGAAGAACAGAGCTGATGCCCTCCCTGTGTCTGGTGTGCTGCTCTGCTTCGTCGTCTGTCGTCTGCCCGCAGAGTTAATCTGGACGTGTGTCGTACCCCTGAGGTGGCGTATGTCGTAGTGGAGTCACCGTGTCGTGGGACCGTGGTTCCGGCTCTCTTAGGGGTGACCGCAGCTGGACCACGTGGACTTGCTCCTGACTTGCAAACGGGACCTGATCCCACACTATTTCTTTTGGAATTCCTAATCCGGTGAAGACCGATTTCCTTTCAGTGTGTGAAGGTTTTAGTTTCTTCGGTCCTTGAATGACTGACCTCTCATCTGTAAAATATCAGCAGCTACTTTAAACCGCGGAAGTTCAGGGATATCGTGAGAGATGAATGGCTCTCTTTTTGATTCCTGGCTTGAAACTGCAGGCCTCAATCTTTTTGTCTGTCCCTTGTCAATCCTGGCCAGGACTTCCTCGCAAGCGCTTTGGTCCGCTGCCTTCCAGGATGAGCTTTGTGTAGCTTCTGCAGCAGGGCTGGTTTTACCCTGCTATATTTGGGTGGGCTGGTAGAAATGATAGGTGGGCAACTTGTGCAGTAGGTAGCCCAGAGGTTAGAGAAGCGGACTAATGCAAGCTCCTGCCATTCTGCCCCCAGGCCTCTTCAGCTTATGTCTGTGTGTAAGGGGTATTTGGATGGGTTAAATGCAGAAGATTAATTTCCCCATAGGGAATAATAAAGTAGTATTCTATTTGATTCTATTTCATTCTTATTTTTAAAGAACAATTTGAAGCAGGGAAATTGGGAGGTAGTGAAGCAGCAGTGAGTCTGGCGGGGTCTGCCATTGTCTGATAGGCCAATACTAGTCTCACAAATCAGACTTTAGATTAATAATCTAAAGTCTCATAGCAGACGAGCTCAAATCCGGGTGAACGGGGATTCATATTTGTTTCGACCAATCATGTTGCAGGAGGTGGGGACCTGTAAGCACATAATTGGCTATTAACGGCGAACACAAACTCAGCCAGCACTAGTAAAACAGGAAACAAGATGTAACTCCGCCCCTTTCCGTTGATGGTTTCCGGCCCAGGCTCTGTGCCGTCTTCCCCCAGAAGTTCTGCTATAACATAGTAGGACTGCTGGATCCCAGATTAGGCCAATACTGTATCAGCATTGTGTCCACTTGCTTTGTATGGCGGGGGGTCAGCCTCGCCTGTGTTTCTTGCAGCCGCTGCAGTGTTTGGTGTTTCTTTGGGTCATCCTTGAGCTGCTCTAGAGTCTCTGTGCTCAAGACCGCTTTCGGCTCTAAAGCACAGACAACTTTGTCGTCTGTGATGTCCTCTACCTCTGTGTGTCTATCTTTCATAAAATCACTCAGTAGATCTTTTCCAGGTGTGTAGTCGTAGTAAGTCGTAGCACTGTAGCTGCAGTAGCATCCTCTGGAGCTGTTCCAATGGCTGAACAGCACCTTATCAGTTGTGGGAATGGAGTAATGCTGTCTTCAGTAGATCATTGCTTTGATCAGATTACTGGCATCCAAGCAAACCCGTAACTTTTAGTTTTGTTTCACAACAACGAGGCTACTCACCCAGGGTGTTGGCTCAGTCACCTCGTGTCATGCAACAACTTCCCTTTGCCAATATTCCATGTGGTAGTTTCACATTCATTTGCTACCAAATTAGGACAATTTCATACTTTGGTTAAATGTATTAAAAACGCAGACCTGCCTAATGGCAGTATTGTATTGGCAATACATTCATAGGTGTCATTTAAACTGGGGATGTAATAAATAAGAAAACATACAATGCAATGTAAATATAAAAAACAAATGCGCACTGTTCAAAAAAAGTTACCTAAGCTAAGAAATAAAATCCCCCATAAAATGATACTACATTGCCAAAAATCGCATATTTTGAAGACCGGTTAAAATGTTTTTTTTCATCTGAGCCGTTATGTTATTGAACTGTTTATTGCCATCGTTTATTGACATATTATTGATGACGCAGTGACGCAGATTTTATAATCAGGCAATATTGTTTGCTGTTGTGTCCATATGGCTATGTGTACACTATCTGGAGGTAACAATACAATATATGTCAATTGCGGTTAATTATTCCGTAGATAGGCTTACTGCATTTCCATGGAAAGATGTAATGCTGTAATGGCCCTATCTATATAATTCCCATACACCTATAGCATCAGGAAATAACAAGAAATATTTGTCAAGTTTCCAGGAATTCGAGATCGTTTCTACTTCATGATCTCTTAGGTAGGCTATAGGCCACATGTATTGACCTACAGCATAGCTTCCGTGGAAAGAACAGGAATGATGCTTTCCGTGTAGGCTGAGAGAGGATCGTGAATTGTAGTCTTATCCGGTCTACCTCAACGCAATTTCCGGTATCTTACTTCCTATGAGCTGTGTACGCCAGTTAACAGTCCCCGGAGCGAGAAGAATACGAACATGACAAGAATAACAACGAAAAGGCGAATACATATTTTTTTTACAAAGAAACATCCGAAACATGTAACGGAAACGGATATCCCTCTGTCGAAAGTCCCGCCCTCTCTATCCCTCGCCGCTAAACCGATGTAACTGAAAGTCCCGCCCTCTTTCTCGCCAAAATAACGCTCATTTGGAGCATCCCGTCCCAGGCGTCCCGTCGTGAGATGGGAACGCCTGTGAACGAGGTTAGGATCCATGTAATTTGCGAGAAAGAAACGGGGCGTAAAAAGGCATGTTTCCACACTGTTGTATCATGAGGTGGAGTCAATCGAAACAAATAAAAACCCACCCTCAGTCCGCAGAAGCCACGACCTTTACAACACAGAGAGTCATTAGCCTACCTAATAACGCACGATGAACATGTGGACTGCCCTTGGCCTGTTGTGCCTCATTGGTAAGTTCTGCTTACATGCTTGTAATGTTGTACAATGTTTACTATAAACTAATATTCAGTTACCAAAAGTCAATGGAACATGTCAACAATAGGCCTATCAAACAGTAATTGTAAATGATTATTTCACAGTTCTGGCACAAGGAATGGAAACAATGGATAACGCTCAGGGGGTGAGACGTTTAGGACGTTACTGAGATTCTTCTTATGCCTGTAGGCTTGTTTTTAAGTAGGCTATACATTCGTCCTTTGCAACTGAAGTCAATGTGATTTTGTCTTATAGGAGCAGCCCGATTGTGCACAATATATGTTGCCCGCCTGTCAGCGTGAGCATAACCCGGTTTGTGGAAGCGACGGCCAAAGCTATTCAAATGAATGTATGCTGTGTTTCACCATCATGTAAGCTGACCGTCGTTGTTGCGTTTACTGTTTTGTGACTTATGATTTTTGTGTTTTCTAAGGTTAATATGTCTTCATTTTATTTTATTCCCACACAGGGAAGAAGGCAAGACCGACCTTTTAATCAGAAGCAGAGGACGATGTCCAGAGTGAAATCCCATGCTTTAGGCCTACTGTGCCTATATTACAAGGCTAGGGTACTTCTATGGCGAGAGCTGACCTGACCTGAAATAATTATTTGCCGTGAGGAGTTTTTAGTGATTAAAAAAAAATAGTGACTCGGGATAAACACAATGTGAAACAATATAAACACAATAATTGTCATTGTCAAATATTGTTATTACATTTAAATTATCACTACATTTCTTTTCTTTTCTACATAATGTTGACTGGACATTTTTTCTAATTGTGTTTTCTTAATCTCTTTTTGTATTTAAACTTGTTAAGCATACTTTTTTTTAAATAATAGGCCTATATCTTTGACATTCAAATAAAGTTTCCCTCCGAATAATTTCAATGTGAATGCCATTTTGTTTAGATTAGATATGGTCAAAAACAGTTCATGGCTAAATATTTGAATTGTGGCAAATGGTTGATTTTGTTTGGCCTCAACTGAGGGGTGTGTGTGTACAATAAGTCTGTCCAGTTTAAAGGAGTTAGTCACACATACTTGTTACACACCTTTTACTTGTAGTTGTTGTTCCAGTTGTTCAGGTAATTATAGTCATTATAATAAGTCATGTCATCTGTTTAGCTCAATTTGTTCAGTAGGAAAACAGTATTTGGCAATACCTCTTGGAAAACTACGGAAGTAGGTTTATTTTTGCAGTAAAAGAGAAGTGGGGTCAAATATCTTTCGAGTTATGTGAAAAATCCAACAACTGCAAATTAGCTCCGAACCAGTAATGAACACTGTATGGGTTGAGATAATTTGCTGTGGTGTGGTATTTCGCAAAACCTGTTTTGTACAAGAGACCTGTGTTCCAAATGTGAAATAACCTTTACACTGTCCACGTTGTGCAAATATAAACACTGATGAGCAGTATCGATAAATCAATTGGTATCAACAAACATTGGAAATGACTTGAAACCCAGCCACTGTAATTGGCTGTGTTGTATACGCCCACCTCTGCTCCTTCCTGAAAAGAGTTGTTACTGACTGACTGACTGACTGATTGATGTGTGCCGACAGGACAACTCCTCCAGAGTTAGCACACACGATTTACTGGTAGTTACTTTTTAAGTGAATAACAGAGCAATGGTCAACAGCGACGGACGTTATCGTCCAGACCTTTGACCGCTGTCATGAGTCATCCTTCCACTCCACCTTCGCTTTCATGGAGTCATTAAAGTGCGGGTTTGAATTCTGGATTTTTTTGTGCTTTCCTCTATAAAGCTCCTGGATGCCCCATTTATCCGATTTACAATCATCTCACCACCACACTTAATTATGCTGGTTTGAATCAAAACTATTGGGTGTACTTCCATGAAGGCACCAGGGACTTATTGACTGACCTTATTGATTCACACCAGTGTGGTAGGAATAAGCCAAAGATTATATAACAGTATGATTCGTCTGCCCCTGTGATGCAAATTGTTACCACAACTTATTGAGCGCTTGTGTGTTTTTGCATCATTGTTCAGTCAGTGAGTCGCATGGGAGTAGAGTTGCATAGGTAATATATAAATGCAACATCACTTTGGTCAATAAGTTGTGGCGAGGCCCCATATTTGTTAGCCAGTTCATGCGAATACTACAAATACAAATTTCAATAATACTAATCTCTATAACATTACAAATATTGAATATTGTAATTTTGTATTAAGTCAATTTAAAATGTAGCAATATAAATAGTGATAACAATCCTACATGGTTCCAACAAGTTAAGATGAACCCATGGTGTGTTATATATTTGAAAAAAACATTTAACAAATGTTAGTTTTAATCAGAAGATGACATCTAAACCTCTCAATGTACTTTATAATCCAACCTGTTGTGCCTTTCCACAAATACATACACATAGTTCAATGCATGTGTTGTCTCTGTTTTTTTTGTGTGCTTTGTTTATTTTTCACCCAAAAAGGAAAAAAGATTGCTCAGATCTTCAGAGTTATTATCCTGGACATATTCACAAACACTTAAGGCACTAAAAGTCAAAAAAACTGTCAGTGTGTAAAGAAATGGACAGATCTGGTTCAAAACCATTTGAGGACTAAATATTCAGAGCAGCACATTTTCTGATCCCACTAATTTTTTGACTTTTTAAAAAATTTCGAACCATTTTTGTTGTCTAATTTACCAAACACAAATCCATAAAATTCCTGGTTTCTTTCCACATCAAAATACATTTAGTAACCACCACATAAAACAGTAAATTTTTTGATACGTGTGTGTGTGTGTTCAAAACAAGCTCTCAGCAATTAATCATTTAAAAAACATAGCTTGCTGTAGCTTCAACATTATACGCCTGGACATAGATAAATGTCTAAGGCACTAAAAGTCAAAGACTACAGCTGGCCGTTTAATTCTACATGGACCAAACTGGGTCAAAAAACATTTGAGGACTAAATACTCACAGCAGGGCATCCTCTGCTCAACCTACACACATTTCTTCACAGGGAAGAAGATAGAAAGCACAGCATGAGAGATCATGTCCAAGGCTGAGCATTGTGGGTAGCCTTCTCTGTTGCGGTCATCCTCAACACAGTTCTGGCTCACAATAAAAGCAACACGCTTGCCTTTATAGTGCCACATCTAGACTAGTCGCTGCAATTGTTTGCAATGTTCACTGAAATCATTGATTAAAAAAAAAAAAGGCACAATTATGGCATGTAGTGGCGAGTTCTTTTTTTTCCGATCCTCCAAGCCTGAGAAATGAATCGGAGACAGGAGAGCGGGATGCATCAATGCATCCATGAGCCCCCCGGGGGAAAAAATGTCTTTTTTAGTTTTTGCATAAAAAAAAACATGGCTTTTTAAAGTTTTTGCATAATCACGGCCGATAAGTCTTTATGACATCTTTGATGGGCCTGCGGCAGATGGGGCAGCAGGCGTTGATCTGTCTCTTGAGCTTCAGCCCACACTCGTGGCACAGACACATGTGTCCGCAGGTGTAGATGACCGTGTCCACCTCCTGGTCGAAGCACACCGTGCACTCCCCACTCTTCCCCGGCAACGGCAGCTCTGGAGCGGAGAGGGTCGGAGACAAGGGGGGACTCAGAGGGGAGCTGGGGGCCGTGACTGTGGAGGGAGAGAGAGGGAGGAGACAGAGGAGGAGACAGAGGAGGAGGAGAAGGAGACAGAGGAGGAGGAGACAGAGGAGGAGACAGAGGAGGAGGAGGAGAAGGAGACAGAGGAGGAGAAGCCAGAGGAGGAGGAGTAGGATGAGGAGTAGGAGGATAAAAAGGAGGATGATATCAGAGGAGGAGTAGGAGTAGGAGGAGGGGTGGGAGAAGGAGGAGGAGATATATAAGGAGACATATATTTTTGTAAGCTAACCAGTTACCAGTTAGATTTACATCATTTTTGATCTGTGTCTTGAACAGACAAAATTCAGGGCTAGGCGTATCCCATAATTTACCTTCATTATTACATGTATAGAATTTTAATTATTACATTTGACCCTGCCATATAGTACACTAGGCCCTCTAGTGTACCAAATGGCGGCCCCTAGTGACTAGGGGCAGACCATCTCCACACACACGTCATGTTTTGACCATTTAACCTCAAACACTCTATACACAGTTTAAACTCTTTAACCGTTCTATGTAATCAACATAACAACCAGCATCAAGAGCTACACGATCCTGACACTGGCGTTCTCAGAAAGAAAAGGGAAGCATATTGATCTCTACAATTAGTCACACATTTGCTCAACTGGACACACACTATTGCGCAATGGGTTTCGGCAACGTACCCAGCGAAGACTCTGAGGCCGAGGAGGATCTGTTGACACTGAAAGCCAGGTCTGAATCACTGTCCTCCGGGCCGCTGCTCTGAGAACCACTGGGAGATAAGGAGAGAGGCGAAGACTGGAGTGTCCCTGCGGCAAAGGAAGAAATGTACGATTGTTAATGTTGATAAATAAATAAAGAGATGAATAGACTTCTGTTGTTTTGGTTTGTGAAAGGGGCGCATTTAATCCGCTCCAAAGTATTAGGTTTTATAAGATCCCCCTTTCTTCTAACAGCTGTTTTGTTCTGGCATATCATGTAATAATAACATGAGTCATATTTGTACATTCCCATATTTGGGGGGGGGGGTGATTTATATGTCACACTGTGTAGCATATCAACATGACCACATCACATGTGGTTAGGCCATAGGAGACAGCATATTATGTGGATGATTGGGTTTTGCAACAAATGGGTCAATGCCCAAAACCACACAAGGACGTGCTCATCAACCAACCAGGGAGAGGTCCTTTTAGTGTGGGAAAAAGTAGTAATAGGCCTACTGAGTGCAGTTTGCACTAAACATGGAAGAATGTGACTTTTGTGCTCATTTTATTATTATCAATCAAAGTCGTACTGTACTGCATTGGTCACAAGTCCACCCAAAAGATACAGCATGAGTCAACAACCCCTATCCACATAAATGAGATTATACAAAAAAAAACAACCATGTTGCAAAACTAGGGGTCAACCCCTAGTGAACTCTCCCTAACCATATTCCTTCACAATAGCTGCTTTGACCTCGACGTCTCACGGCCCTTACCCAGTATACGCAGTCGGTTGATGGCCCCGTGCAGGGTGAAGAACGCCCAGAGGACCTGCGACGAGTCCACGCAGAGCAGCCGGCCGCGCCGCGCCCCGTTCACCCCGTGGTGCACCTCTCCGTTGGCCAGCAGCGTGAAGCTGAGCACGTCTCCGGAGCACGGCACGGGGACGCCGCGGTGCACCACCCAGTACTCCTTGCGATCCAGCAGCAGCTGAGGGTCGGCGGGCAGCTCCCCGGCGTGGAGCCCGGCCGGGTCGCAGGACGTCAGGCCGAACAGCAGCGCCCCGAAGTAGGGCGAGCCCAGGTGGCCCACCTCCACGTACACCGTCTCGTCCACGTGGAGCGGCCGGTCGCCGAACACCACCGTGCGGCTGCTGTCCAGGAAGTGGATGCAGGCGGCCGAGCGGTCAGCGGACAGGATGACGTCGGAGCCGCGCACGGGGTGAAAGTGCAGGTCGTTGTCCAGCGGCGAGGGGAGACCCGGCCTGGCCAGGCGGGGGCCGGGGGCGAAGGCGGCCGTGGAGGCGGACGGGGAGATGGAGGTGGAGGAGACGGTGGTGGAGGAGATGGAGGTGGAGGTGGAGGAGCAGCAAGGGGTGAGCTGGCTGTAGCTGTTGAGCTGCAGGGTGGCGATCTTGGCGGCGGCTGCCTGGTTGTGCTCCAGCTGGTTGTTGTTGTAGTTGGCTGAGTCGTGGCTGCTCTGCGGCAGATAGGCGCTGAGACGGGCCGCTGACAGACAGCTGGATGCCACGCTCTCGGCAAACGTGCTCTCTGTGACAGATAGCGCCGGAGGGATACAGAGGGCAAATGTTAGGCTTTAATAATGCAGTAACATTAATAGAGATGAGCCAAAAACATGCATTCTCAGTCTATTGTAGGAATCCTGCAATTTTTCATGTGGTCAAATTCTTTGCCGTGGGCCTTACTTGTTTAGTGTCCACACCATTCATCACAGTTTAGAGCTGTTTGCAATTAAATGCGTTTACCAACATCACTCTTTGACTCAGATTAACGTTTGTGTATGCGCTTGGTAACAAGATGCCATGTTCCAATAGAAATTAAACAGTTTAGAAATGTCATGATTTCCTTTATACGTTATAAGGGTTTTGTTTTCTATAAACAAGAAATCAGCGTCAGTAGCTTTTGGCCTGTGCTCTCTCTATTCTCTCATGACTATTTCCAGGGATGCTCTCGCACACTGGCCTCTAACCAAAGCCCCTGGGATCAGCCGTCCTGACCAAACATGGCCATAGGATCTGTCAGACTGAAGATAAACAAACCCAGAGAGCGACAGGGGTAGTGGTGGTGGTGGTGGTGGGGTGGCAGGCGGGTGGGGGACTACAGCATAGTGAGGAAATGAGAGAGCGAGAGAGAGGGAGGGAGGGGGAGAAAGTGACAGACCGCGGGAAAACATCATGTGGACATATAAAAAAAAAAAAACTAGAAAATTCCAGCGCGGAGAGGTTAGAGTGAGTGGGTGTTGGAGATGGTGGTCTGGTTTCTGGTTATCTGCTTGGGTGACTTTTCTTCTCAACTGTGGGGTCTGTTAGAACTCCAGTCACTGAAAAAAAGGATAGAATCCAGCACGCCCCCCCCCCCTCTCTCTCTCTCTCTCTCTCTCTCTCTCTCTCTCTCTCTCTCTCTCTCTCCTCTCTCTCTCTCTCTCTCTCTCTCCATGATCTATTTCTACTCTATTCCTGCCTGTGGGCCTTTCTGGCTAAGCAGCCCTCTGAGGGACTGTCAGCCAGGACCTTAATTTAGCTGTGAATATGTTGACACTACAACTGTTCCTAAACCCCGTGGTTTGTTACAGCCATGACTGGCGCGTAGTACATCTAGGTGAGGACTGTTGCTATTCCGCACTACAAATGCAGGATGTGCGTTTTTTGAAAAGCAAAGCCATCGAAAAATGGCCAAAGCAAATATCTACTAAATATTCACTATTTCTTTCTTTCTTTCTTTATTGTGTGCAAAAACAATATTTCACACTCACCGAGTAGCGTGACTTCCTGGGTGATCCCGTAGATGTCTACGATGGCCCAGAGCGGGCAGCCGATGCTCAGCCCGCAGTGGAAGAGGACGGGCTCCCCTTCGTTGATGCTGTAGAAAACTCTCCCGTGGCGGTCTGCCCAGAAGGACAGGACGTTGTCCTTCAGGGCCAGCCTCTCGGGCAGAGCCTTGGCCCAGTACCCGGGCCGCGTCACCAGGTCGGGGCAGGCGTACTTGGGGATGTCCGCTGAGGACAGCTCGCCGGGATCCAGGCTGGTGAAGCCGAAGCGCAGAGCGCCACTCCAGCCCGTGTGCACGCCGCTGAGACGGAGCCGCACCTGCGCAAAAAGACACATTGAACTTATATGACTTCTTCTCTTTCTTTTAGGGAAACGTGGTCGCGACCAAGGTGTGAATCCTTAACCTGCGCCTCCACTGACCTTCTCATACAGACGCACAGGTCTGTGGCTGAAGGTGATGCCATTACAGAAGCTGTTTTTGCGCGTGGCACGACGTAGCTGGCCGTCCAGGCGGACGTTCTTGCCCTTGGCGTGGGGGTGGAAGCGTGGCGACTCGAGGCTGATGCTGGCCGGAGGAGCCGAGGGCCGTCTCTCCGCACTTGACCCGCTGTTGGGAAGGATGTAGTACTGCCTTTTTGCCACCGGGCGGGGTTGCAGAGTCGCATCTGCTGGGGCAGAAAGAAAAAAAAAAAGAAAAACATCTAGAATTATTGGCTTATTGTACTTACATGATGTCTAAACATGATGTGCGCACTAACAGTGGCAAATAAAGCACAGACCACATGTAAACACAGTTGTTGAAACAGGGCTGTGGCTTCTAAACACAGGTCATTTTTCAGTGCCCACAGTCTCTTCAACCATATTGCTTAGACTGACAGAGAGCCATTCTACAGAATTGAATGCACATCTACAAACGAACCAATGTCCCGCTCTGTCCCAAATTAGCAATCTCACCACTTCTATAGAGACCTTTTACCGTATAAAAATAAATACAATGTACACAGTGTCCGTGAAATGTATACAGACACTCTATCCCGTTGTTTCTCTGGAATTAGCAACACATGAAAAATGGCTGGCTAAACATATCTTTTATGGCTTGCTTGTAAAGTATATCTGTATATCTCTATTCGTATTTTGAGATGAAATACAGAAGAACAAACGATAAATCACAAGTAGGCTAAAGTAGGCTAGAGGATACGTCTTCTAATTTAAAGGCTGCACACATGCCCTTGGCCTGGACCTATTCTGAATGGCCTCTTTCATTGCTCAACAGTCATCTCCAGAATCTTCCGTGCCACATTCAAAATCAAATGGTCCAAAGGCACAATGGCATGCCTTAGTTGAATATCATATCTGAATAGTCCATGTATTGTCCATGTATTGCTCGGGACAAAATCCTGCAAGAGATTATGAGATTCATATTAGGCTAATAAACTCTGCATGCCATGCTTGCCATTGTTTGTGTGTATCAGAAAGTAGACCTTAACAGGGGTTTGTATTCGATGGGTATTGGGTTTCAATCTCTAGTGCCGGCTGGATGAGAACTCCCCAAGCAAAACATTCATTCACCCCGTCACGCAGTGATTACATTTCTGTTTATGACTCTCTGTGGCCAATACGTCAGTGAAATGTAGCCTACCACAGTACATTTCCCAAATTATACATTATCTCTGATTATACTCTAAACTATGAACCAGCAGCAAAGACATCTGCAACATCTCAAATGATCAGCTCGTGGACTTAAGTTCCAATTAAGACACACGGCTTTGAACGTATGGGGGTACTTCAAATGATCATGAAACTAAAAAGGTGGTTTGTAGCCTACATTGTGCAAAGTTTCAATGAAATTGCACCACAGCACTAGCGCTACACAAGAGCATGCGAAGAAAAAACACTATTGTGGATGACGGACCACCAGAAAAGGAAAAAAATAAATAAATCGGAACAGAGTCTAAGCCTATTACCTGATTACCAGCCTGTTATTATTAGAGCTTTTTTTTATATTTTGCCCTCTGTAGTTTGAAATAAATACCCCCCCAACCCACCACACCCCACCCCCTGGGGTTGTGTGAGTGGGTGGGTGAAGAAATCCTGGGTGAACCCTGAAATACAATTACCAAGAACTGTGGGAACGGGTGTGTGTCAGGGGGGCGGCATTACATATTGTTACCAAAGAAGGGGGGGGGGGGTGGCTGACAAACCACTGGACCTACAGCCTGTGGTTGTACGTAGGCTGTAGGCCTACATAACATACCGGACGAGTGGAAACAACAGCCTATATGTCTCAGTCCAAACTACCTTACTGACAGAGAAAGACACCAGGTGTGTGTGTGCGTGTGTGTGTGTGTGTGTGTGGGGGGGGGGGGGGTGTAAAGTAGGAACGCACTAAACACAGAGCGGTGGCTGAATATAGATTGCTCAGCTGCCATTATTAGATGAAACACATAGCACAATAGGTCATCGACCCTAAAGAAATAGCTTCTCAGCACAGTCAACGTCAAGGGTTGGACGAACGCCGCATGGCTCCGGCTCTCCATCCCATGGGCTCATCTCTTGCTTTTGTTTTGCTATTAATGGGATGGAGTGGCGTAGCTGGCACAAGATAGGGGGAATCCTGTACAGGATTTATCATGAGGGCTGTAGGTCTTTGTTATTTTTCAGTGGGGTGCAAGAGAAGTGAAACAGGGTCACCTCATAATTACAAAGGAAGCTGTTGATTTTGCTAGGCGTGTTTAGGGTGACCTAATGGTTTCCTCTTATTGTCTGCAAGTTCAATCTGCTACTATTAACAACAAGGTGCATTTCTTGTACTTAAAGGCCCATTCGTAAAAAAAAAAATTAATAATAATAATAATATACAGTAGGCCTACCTTCAGGGGTAAGATGAATGTAGCTAAGTCAAAAGATTAACATTTGTTTTTGGAATGTAGGCTAATTGTAGTAGTGTAGTGTAGTAAATGTTTAATGTCCCTCAATTTATAACTATAGTAAGTAAAGTAGACCTAACGTAGCTCAGAATCACACTTAAGTAGCCGTACTCTCGAGTGTTCCTGGTGAGTCCCTGCTATCTAGATGGTCCAAAAGATGGATGGAAGAGAGAGGAGGAGAACAAGAAAAACAATCGGAGAGAGGATTGGCTGGGGCAGCTGGTCAGATTAGCACTGTCTTCCCAAGTAGGTCTACGAGTGGAAGCACACGTGGTCAAATCATTTTTAGATACATATTGTGGTATTGTTTAGTAGCCTATCCCTGCCCCCTTCGTTTTAACGCAAATGTGTTTCGTATAGTTATTTCCCATTAGGCCTTGTATTTTGGAGGTGCGGGCCATGCTCTCTGAGTGAAGGCAGAACATTGTACATCTACTTCTCACCACCAGACAGTAACTTAAAACCCTCCATCTTGTTGCTGGGACACTATCACATCACGTCGGACGAGACAATGGTTTGGTCGAGAAGCGTATTTACTCTGTGGCTATAGATAAACGTGTCACCGGATAATACATAACCTGGTGACTAAATATGCATATTCCTAAAACAATCAGGCTACTAATCATTTTTTTCGCGCTGATTCAAAGCGTAGCCTACAGAAAAGGACTAGGTTGTCTCCAACTCTGCTTCACAACAGTCCACACAACACACTGATAAGTCCACACCTAGATGTGCTGGCCAGCAGCAGTGACCACCCAACCAACTAATCACAATCGATCCGTGTTAGGCCTAATTGTGAGCAACACATTGAATTCAGCGGATGTAAATTGAACATCATCCAACATTACAACAATGTAACAAATACAATACAAATCACAAAAGGAAAGTTATGCAAACATCAAACGACACAGCTATATATTGTTTACGCCTTGGAAACAATGTATTGTGCAGGCGATATAGTTTATAAAGAGAAGGCAATTATGGTGTGCCTCCTCTTACGCTCAACAAGGACAATACATGAGGCCAAATAAAAAAAACAATACATGACACGCGAACCCTAAATAGCAGGAATATGGTTATTTTACGTATATTTTGCGGGAATAACGCACAAGCTCTCCGTCGCCGTGCAGCGCCAGGCGCGCCGCTCCGCAGCGTCTGGAGACGGTGGACAGTAGCGAATGTCGAGCACAAGTCGCGACATGAGGACAAGCCATGCTACCCACATGTTGCAAAAAAAACAACTAAAGAAACACGCCGGACTATAGCCTATAACTTACAAAACATATTTACATCTTACAGTTTACTGTGTTCAACATGTCTTACCTATTAAAGGCTTAGGTGTCGTATTCCCCATTATATCCACCAATTCCGCGCACCGGTTGACAAGTTAATTCCGAATGCAACGCTCTGTCCATCTATTTATCCCCTTTACACACGGCGTGATTAAATGTAACTACAGCCCTTTCAACCTGAGTATCAATCTCTTTAGTTTGAGCTGTGTCTTCCCTCTGAAGCATGTAGACACGCTCCTCTTATCTTAACCCAATGTCGGTGCGACAACCAGGCAGATCTAAGGGCTCTCAAAGCGATTTGCTAACTAGCTCACAAGAGCAGCCCCCTCCCTTCTTCAGTAGTACACATTTTCCTCTGTACCCGACTTTAGAGATACAACTGCGAGTGCTCTTCCATTTCAGATCCAATGTTAGCTACTAGTAATAAACTACTGGCACCCTGCATCAGCATCATGATCTTTCCTGGAGTGTGTAGGATGACACATTCAACACACAACTCTCCACATTCAACAATATGTTCACCAGGGAGGTTTAAACACTGCGTAGGATGCATTCACATAAAGGGAGGCAATTATACATGCAACATTGATGTAAACCTGCTAACACAAAATGATTACATCAAACAGCCCTCGTTTTTCAAAGACATGACCTTTCTGCCTTCAGTGGTTGTGGGGGAGACTTAAGTCTGAACATTCAAGCCATGGTGTCAGCCAAGCCCAGTTTTGTGGGACACTCCTCAAACCACCAGCAACAGGGTTTTCAGTCAAATTCTGGGAAACAAATTTTTTTATTACTTTTCATACTTATCATGCTAACACAAAAAGATTACTGAGGACGCTGCATTTTTGAGCAGTGTCCAAAGATCATTTGAGGAAATCCCCCTTTTCCCACCCTATCCTCTGCCCTCTCACAGCCTTGAATGCTGGACTCCTCTCAAGCTGTTTCCTGCCTTCTGGACCACACTGGTCTCTGAGGAGTCACAGACTGCAGGACTAGCTGGACAAGGTCTTGGAGAGCAGCAGTGAGAGGGCCAGGATGGTGAAGGTTGTGAAACTGGTGAATCCTGCAGTGCCTGGCTCTTTGTCTCTAGGCACGACTATAGTAAGGAAAGGAACCCATGATCAAAACATTACAGGTTACAGGTTATTGAGCCTTGCACAATGCAGTTTTGGACAAGAGTGGTGGTTTGTGGCTCGCAAATGCTGGATCATTTGAGTGGTTATTATGATAATGTGAGAAGACAACTAGCATATGGTGAAATACACAAGGCAAGCACTAGCCAGGTACAGCCCAATGTTGTTCCGTATTTATTGCATCTTATGTTTTTAACATTATGTCCTGTATGCCATGACCAAATGATCTCCCACCAGTTAGTTGTGTTGGCTTTATACACTCCCTTCTTTTGTATTTATATTGGAAAGGACGAGCTTCGGGATCTGTCCCTCATTAAAAAAAAGCACACGGTGCAGTTCAATATGGCACAATTTCAACTAATTATCCGGTTTGAAATAATGGATCACTGTGCTTCCTACGTTATTTTGATTGAATAAAGACGAAATGCAACGTCATGAGACCCCTTCAGCTCGCCAATAAGACCATCTCATAAATGCTCCGAGTCCTAATAGGTATCTGGAGAGAGAATGCCATTTGGGTGCAGTCGGGCGTGAGTTAATTATAGCTCAAAGACAAAAGCTTTTGTTTCTACCTCCTCAACGCTGTTTGTTTTAGCAGGATACGTTTGGTCCACATATGAACCTCGCAAGAATTGGCGTCTGGAGAAGCTGAAGCTGAAGTGAAATTCCTCAACCCCCTCGTTGCTGTTACCTCAGAAGGAACGGGGCTGCCATTGCGATGGGGATTACCGCAGGAAGTACACACGCAAGGTGGCCATTCCCTCCAGAGTCGTAGTAACCGGTTACTCACCCACCCACCATGAGGAATTAGTGCAAGCCGAATGAGCACATCGTTGATGGGGTCTGAAAGCGATACCAGTTCACTATTCACACTACTGCGTGGTGTGCAATAGTTCTGTATGATTGTTGTAGATTTTGGTATGGTAAGGCTTTAGTGTTTTTCAATGCTGCACAGATTATCAGATTATTGACTACCTATGACAGTTACAGTAATTATTTAGTACAGCTTGACAGACACAAGCCATCCTCTCGGACAGACTAGTGGAGAAAGAGTCAATGTTATTTTAAGAGAAACCTGACCAATGCAGCTTGGGTGGACATGTAGGATGTGCTGCGTCTGCTTTGTTTAATTAAAATTGACACGAACAAAAAGGTATTCTTCGTGTGATTGCCCTCCTTTAAGGTGCTCCACCGGAGTGCTACTTCTTTTTCACGAGGACCTGGACAATAAAAGGCTCATTTTACCCAGAGAATGAGGACAGAAGAAGCTGCTTCGCTCATGAGAACTGCCCCAGATCCCTGTGACAGCCTGCCATGCAGCAGAGTGGAGGGACTGGTCCTTGGACAGTAAAGTGTTACATTTGCAAAGTTTTAATTCTGTTTAAAGTTTCTAAGGCTCTGCAGAAATGATGAGCAGATGGCTTTTCGGGAGGTTCTGTACGCGGTGGTCCGTACATTAGAAGGAAGGCTGCTGTCCAAACCCCTGGCCACCGATCCAATGGCTGAAGTGAGTCATACCCACCTTCTATGTGAACACATCACGTCCAGTATATCTCCATCAGGCACACGCAGGCCAACACAATGAGCTACACTTGCACGTTTGTTCTTTATTTCCCTGTGCTTTCTTCGTGTTCTTGTGTATTCTACTGCAGGACCCTCACATCTGTTTTCATTCCTTGCTGTTGTCTTTTGTTTTATTAGGCCCATTTTTTAACTGATCATCAAAGGTAAGCACCTGCCTCTTACGTTTGGTAAGAGTCCAACGACGGCTGAATCCCTGTATTACTAACGTGCCTCCTGTGGGCAGTGATATAAATTGGTCTGATATGCTGAGGTTGGGAAAGTACTTTACTGAAGCGACTGTGCAGCATTTGCCTTTAATTGGATCCATTTTAAGAGGAGCTCTTGCCATGTGCTCTGTGCCCTTACAGACTGTTCCAATTCCTAAAATCCTCAGATCATGAGGCTGAATGCTGTGGCAGTCTTGAACAGACAAACTGTATGCATGCTTGGTTTCACTTCTGCAATTTCAGATTCCCGTACATTGAAAACACCACAGATGTAAAGATGTAAGGTAAATACCAAAAGGCATTGGCAGTGCATTTTGTACATAGTATAAGTATATTGACAATTATAGTTTTATCCTTTGGCTTGAGGCATTCTGGAAAAAACCGTGCTTATATGTGTTAATAATTACTTAATTATCAAGGTATGCACATGGGCCTATTAATTTGCTTCTTGTGACGTTTCAATTTTACACATCAAACAGCAAGTGAGCCATTCCTAAAAAGACATGCTCAGCACTTTTCAAAAATCAATGTGTGTGTTGTGTTTGAGGTTAAAAAAATCTTTAATTGCATTGCACTGGAAAAGTAAAAACAAAAAAATCAAGTTGTTTAATTTTCCTGGTTCATTTTCCATTTGGCAGTCTAAATCATGACATAGCATGTCTGCATCTGACATTTAATGATCCTTGCCTTCCTAACCCAATGTAAGCATTTCACAGTACGCTTACATTTGTGGCACGGTACAGCTTGGATTTGTCTGTCTCTATATCTAAAAATCATAACAGATAGTTAGACGGCAAAGTGAAATACAAGGTCAAATGGCCAATAGAATGTTTTGTTTTCAAAAAGAACATAAGACAATGACTCAATGTCATGCTATTAAAACGGCCCCCTCTTTCCATATATGGCATTGAAGCATATTGTGGCAGGGCCCATTGTGGAACGTCTGAAATGTTGTTTTAGGCCTCTCTCTGTCAGTGGGAGACATGCTAAAAATGGCCATTGAATGGATTTAACCAGATGCACAGACAGTGGTCTTCCTCCATCTGGTCCATTGTCTCAATGTTCTTTGCGATGAGGAACGGATGCACCATCAAAGGAGATGCAGGAAGCACTCTTGGCTCAGAACAACAAGGCCAACATCTTCTAGTCTCTCTGGAAATTGCTTTCTGCTACACTATGCACGCGGTCCTACATGACATCTAGTCTGTGCTTAAGGTGTTTGTGTTGTTCCTCCCAATCATCTTCATCTATTGTTGCTTTTCTCAATATATGTACCATTAGACAGCATTGTCAATATCTGAATGGCCATATTTCATAACTAAGAAACCAAATAGTTAACATGTAAATTAGCATCTCCTCACTATAGTAACACTTCTTCCATCATCTTCTCCCCTGATCTTTTGCATCCGTTAGACACTGGTGGAAACCGATGATTCACGGTGTGGACTGCTGTCAGAGCTGAGATCAGCTGTGAGTTTTAACTAGTCTGAAGGAGAAACAGAAAACCACAGAAAGGTCTCGGGGTTGCTTGTGTCAAGGTCTTTGTCATCTTTTAACGCGACTCTGCGCCTGCAGCAGTCAGACAGTCTGTCAAGCGTACACCAGAAATAGCCAAACAAGTCAAGCATGAACATTTACAAGCCAAGTGTATGTTTTATGTAACAAGAGTATGTGAAGAGAATTGTTTGGCTTATAATTTAGCCTGCACTGATTTAACGAACACATGTTTGTTGATGCGTTTGATGAGGATAAACAAAATTCCTAATGAACCCTTTTAGAATGGTTATTGAGGACACATTTAATCCTGAAAAGGTCTTCTGGAAATTCTGAATTATAAATAAATTCTAGATGTTACCTCCTTTCAAATATTATGCTCAGATGTTTTAAAACTATTAAACTCCTAGCTTTTATCAAACCATTTGAATCACTGTATACTTTGGTACTATAATTGAATGTCATAGTTCACTTGAGGGTGTTATTGCATATTGTAATCATCTAATATTTTCTCTAAACAGCCACAGATTAAACTCATTGCAAGGGCTTTATGAGAAAGCACTCGCCGACCAGCACACTGAACTAATTAACAGGCCGTAAATGCTTAAGCGAATCTCAAAAACATAATTAAGAACATTGCCTAAATCTCAACAATCACAAACAATAATTAAAAAGCCATTCCCAATTGTTGGAGTTAGAATTTTTTCAATTAGTGGTGGTCATTTGAAACTTAAACGTAATTAACTATTGGATATATTGGGATGTTTCTTCACAACAGTCAGCGGTGGTGCACTGAAATGTGTACAAAAGCTGTGAGACCTTGACCAGAAGGGGCCTGCACAAGGGCCCCGAGGATTTCAGGACCATATATCACTGGATGCAATGCAAAATTGTCCCGCTATTATTACCCGCTGCCCAGTCTCTGAGAAGGTAAAGCTGAATATCTTCCTTTCGGTGTGGATTAGACAGCTTGGTGCTTTGCGATATATTGCGATATTTCCAAGAAGTTGCAGAGGTCTACGAACAAACAGGAAGTACAGAATTTGTACAAGCTTGATCCACCATCCATCAAACAGCTCATGCCATGTCACATGTTAAACCTGTGTAAACTTCTCCGAAATAGCTTTGTCTTGTTACATATTCCACCCAGGGCATCGTCACGAATGCTTCTGTTACATAACAGAAATGTAGCTTTGAACATGCTCTCTTTTCCAACTCCATGCTATTGATAGCGCAACACAGCAACAGAGACTAGTCTAGGAATCTAGGCGAACCTCTCTGCAACTCTAGTTTTCCCACGGAATGCTGTACCAGCTGCCCGCTTCCCTAGCCCTCTCTGGGGGTTGTTAGTGGCACGGAGGCCGTGTGGCTTCATGTTTATCCACACAAGGCAGAGAAGTCAGCATGTCAAAGTGGCACAGGAGCTCTAACTGTGGAATAGCCATTGCTCCGTTTCAATTGGCCAGGATCAAGGATTACATGGACCTGGATTGATCAAAGTAAAATAGCTTACATCTTCCCTTGGTGCTGTTTGCATGATGCTTAAGACCTAAGGACGTGTGACTCATGGCACTTAACTGAAGGGGACATCCTCTTGTGTGCCTGCTATAAAATGATTCTCTCCTCATAGACAGTTATAAGAAAACATTCTAAAAATGTAGTAAAATACAATAACATTTCATGGAAGTATGAAAATAACTCAACACATGGGGTTAACATTGTTCATCCTTTAGTTGGAGTCACAAGTGAAGGACATCGGATGGACACACTGACGGGAATCTGTCATGCTCCATCCAATAGCTCTGGAAGTGTCACTCAATCATGTCAGCTGCCATGAACCTCTGGCTGCCATGTCCTCTGTCCAGTTCTATCCCATCATATTGTTCTGCTCTGCTGGAGAGTCAAGGGCGATTTCAGCATCTGTAGGCATCTGATTCCATGATGCATGCTTGGAAGTGAACAGTGTTGCCTAGGAGTGTAATTGTGACCTTTCATTTAAGAGTGAGATATGCCATGCTCGAATGCAACTATACTATGGCCATTTTTACATAATCTTATCTTTGGTGCTGTAATTGCATAGCCAGCTCTAAAAGCACCTCCATGTATTTGTTCCTTGCAGGTAACTTTCATGTCCTGTTTTTAATCCACTGTGCATTTACCTTCATATGTGTCTTTCTGTCACAATCTCAGCCCACAGCTAGAAATACAATTATTCCTGCAGACCCTGAGGAGGTCTGTACTCTAGGACTCGCTGTCTTGCAGGATGCCTCTGTGTAGCTAATTGGGGGGGGGGGGGGGGGGGGGGGAAAAAAAAA
>OOFB01009631.1:0-10942 GCA_900323305.1 Trachyrincus murrayi | reverse complement strand
TTATATGAAATTAGAGCTATGTATCACAGAAAGGATCAGCCAATGTCACAGAGCCCACTGAATAGCCAGCCACACACACACACACACACACACGCACGCACACGCACGCACACACACACATATATACACACACACACACACACACACACACACACACACACACACACACACACACACACACACACACACACACATGCACACACCCCCCCACACACACACACACACACACACACACACACACACACAAATATAGGTCACGCATAGCAACACATTTAGGACACACTAATGATCCAAGAAGCAATGAGCAGAGAACACAATCGAAGTCCATCGCCATTTTGATGGGTTTTTGTGGACTATGCACTGTATCTATTATCTATTATCTTTCTGTTTAAGGTAGACACAGATAGTGGGGCAGACTACCACGGGCTGTGGGTGTGTTGCTCTCTGGGCGTCCTGTTGGAGGGGCTGACAGAGAGGGGCAGAGGGGGGTTAGGGTTAGCCTCTGCAAACGGTGCATGCCAGACAGAGACGCGAGCATTCTTTTGGGGAATAGAGAGATTGTACAGCGAGATTGGAATGACGGCACACGTTAGAGAATAGCCATCTTGAAAGAGAGGGAAAGAGACGAAGATAACAAGGGGGGGGGGGGGAAAGGCCTACTGTATAATAGGCTGCCATTGACATTAAAGTTTGAGAGATACTTGTTGTAAACCTATTCAAATAAATAAAAACAGACCAGTTGGAACACGAAAGCAGGGGAGCATATGCCGTGAGAAAGTAGAGCCAACGGAATAGGCCCTAACTACCATAAACGGTCCGTTCGTGAAGGAGGAAAACTGGAATGTCACAGAGAAAATGATGTCACCACCAAAGTCGCGAAAGTTTAAATCCATCGACAACACACAGCAACACAACGTTACGTACCGATAGTGGATATGTATGTAGAGTTGAAGTTGTCCTCGGCGAAACGAATAATCAGACACGTTTTTCCCACTCCACTGTCACCAATAAGCAATAGTTTGAAAAGGAAATCATACTTTTTTGCCATGGTTTCAGATGTTATTTAAAGTTCAAATAGAATCGGTAAAAGTAAAATTATTGTCTCTTCTGGAAATGTCCTTTTCATAGGCGCCAGCGGTTTATCCTTAAAGCGCAGATCATCCAATTGTACGCAACGTTTATCTTGATGCAAATTAGCCTACGAGATCGTTCTATTGTTTTGTATGATTTCTTGCCTCTGGCAAACTGTCACCGGTAAATTCCGATCACTTTCGGGCTGGGTAAACATCCACTAACTCGAAAGTTTCTAGATTTCGCCCACCCACTGAATACAAACGGTCCCACGGTTATGAACAACGGTCAAATCTATTTGAATCGTATAATCCAATCATTTAATGGTCCATATTAGGAATTTACCACACCAGAAAAAAACTCGGGGGTAACTTATAGTTTTCTCTCCCTGAAAACTCTCTGCTCGGTTCCCCTGAATGACTACGTGGGAGGGAGGGTTCAATTGCGCGGAGATTCAAATCCGGTTCCAAAAGGAAACGCTAGGTGGCGCTTTGGGCTCAAGTGTGAAACCATTATAATGAAATAATGACAATTAACCAACAAAATAATTCATGTCTGATTACTACTTTGCTTAACCCTCTGTTTTATTGTCTCAAACAATATTCGCATGTAGGCCTATGGCTATAATTAGACTTTTTTGCGACCTCCCTCTCATGGTTATTTTTCTTTATCTTTTCACTCAGTGTGGACATGTTAAATAAATACATGCGCGTACTGTATCGTAGTAAGACCTATATATTAATTTAATTAAACCACTAATTTTAAATGAACGGGTTTATACAACGGATAGTGTATTGACCTCACAAATATGGAGTCGTAGGTTGACCTCAGAGTACTTTTATTTCCGGGGTATTCTGGCACCACCGTTCCATTCCAGAATAGCTTCCGGTGCATCGCATGTTCCTGTCTTTCCGCACGGATTTCTAAACCTGACAATATGCCAGTAAGTCAGTGCGCATTTTATATAAACTTTCAAATTGTGCGTGTTAGTGCGGTGACGGTTAACTGCTAAAATGACTTGGTATTTTTTGTCGACTTTAAGACGTTTACTAAAGTGTTTAAGCGCGCACGTCGGCTGGAAATATTGCCACAATAATGGCGAAGCACGTGTACAATAAAGAGTGCTATGGCGCTAAGTGGAAATACATAGCTAGCTATTTGAGATATTCGTAATTAATTGATGCGTTTTTGATAATGTTCGTTTAAATTGTTAATCGTCTTCTGTAATGTATATTGCATATCGACTTTTTCTGGTGGTTATCAGTTGACGTTTGTCATTTTTCATCCCTTTACAGCTCGCAAGGGATTTACTGCATCCGACCGTGGAGGAGCAAAAGAGGACACATAAGAAAAAGCGTCTTGTACAAAGTCCAAATTCATATTTCATGGATGTAAAATGCCCAGGTAACGCTAGTGAATATGTCGATTACAGTGTTTTGCCTTTATGTGTTGCCCTGTCATTGTTTAATTGGTGATTGTGGTGTCAACTAAGGCATACAGCAAACTCTTGTGGCTGTCAGCTGTGACGTGCGTCTCAAATGATTCATGTTACTAGACTAGCTGCAAGAACACCCCAGTTCAGATCTACAACTCAATGTTCGATATTGTTTTAACGTGCTCACTGCATAGCATTAATGGTCGGAAAGTAGCGATACCTACTGCGTAATGCGATGATCAGTTTGCTTCTAGTGCTTTCCTACCAGTGTTTGGATTACGATTTGATTGTGTATATTTCTTGTTTTGCAGGATGCTACAAAATCACCACAGTTTTTAGCCATGCGCAGACGGTCGTCCTCTGTGTGGGCTGCTCCACAGTCCTCTGCCAGCCAACAGGAGGGAAGGCTCGCCTCACAGAAGGTAAACACCCGTCATACTCAACAAAAACCGTGTTATCACGTCTATGTACAAATTTATTACGTTTCTTGCGTGCTACAGTGATGATAGCTGATGACAATAATATCGATATCGTGCCTTTGTGTTGCCCTTTCATTTTTCCCTAGTGAAAGGGGTGTCAGAAAAGGCACACATTGACTCTTGTAGTTGTCTTGAGAAATGGGTAATCTCTAAGCCTTTCTCAAAGATTAACTGCAAGAACATTTTTAGTTTTTGTTTAAGTTAAATCTGGATAGGTTGTAGTTGTTGTTTTTTTCTTCACATTCTGTCTGATACTTTTCAAGTATTGCCTATAAACGCCATGCTTTCAACAAGAAACTGTTCATGTCAACACAGATTGTTTTTACTGTCACTGTTCCACTGATACCGTGGCAACCTTGGTCACGTGACTTACTGTTTGCCTTACTAAGCACAACCCTTGGAATTTAAACCCTGCCTGAAAGCAATTTCAAACTTGTAAGGATGTTTTGCAATGGCTCTTCCTTGTGTGTCCTTTTATTCAGTCCTTTATCAGCAAGTGCTATCAGTGTATTTGGTGAGCAGTCCTCCAACAACAATGTTTTCTAAGTTGTTGTAGGGGTGGGTATGAGATGAGTAATCAAGGGCTGGTTTTGTGTCCACCCACGTTTGACCCTTTCCTCCTCTGAATCCTGCAGTAACCATTCATAGCCATTGGGTGGCATTGTTGATCTACTGAGCTGAGTAAATATTGGTCAAAAAGAATATGTAACCTTAACAGTCGTTATTAATATGGTATATTCAAATATGGCATTCAGCAACTAGTTTTTGATCTGTTGGGAGTACTCGGCTGCTCCATTAGTTGAATGCCCATCCCTGACTGAGGTACGCTGTATTCTGTCTAGGTGTTGTTCTCCAGTTTAATCCCATCTCCTTTCTCTCCTGTAGGATGCTCTTTCAGACGAAAACAGCACTAGTGTACCAGCGGCCACCATGCTGGGAGACTGGTACCAGACATTTGATAAGCAACACTGCCCAGAACAGACGGAACAAGAGTACACGAAGGGAGAAAACCGGCCAGTAAACGAAGGCGGAGAACATTGAATCTGAATGATGATGGCATTCTCTCTCCAGTATGTACAAAGGAAACTTTGGCCTAGTAAGGATTCAGCCTACACCCGTTGGGCCGTTTACCGCCATGTCTCTAAATAAAGTTAGTTTCTTTTGTTTTCCTTAATCTTGTTCTTCATTTAATATTTTTGCCACAAGTTTCTTGCATGTCTTAAATATGGATTCATAAGCTTGGATTACATTTTTTTTGTAATCAAATGAAGATGGTTGGAAACATGGTTGTTGTGGGACCAACTGCTAAATGCTTTACCGGAGGTCGACCCAGTTCTGAGCAGCATAGCAGGCTGTATGGCCAACACTGTGGTTTGTACCCCCGGGTTCCATGCTTAGCTACATTGTCTGCTTACCTTTTCTAATGACCGTGGACATTAGTTTAAAACAAGCACTTCCTTTTTATTTGAGGCAGCGGTTGTGATTGTTAGCGTGTGGTTCTCCTCCTGTCTGAATAGGAGCCTTTTGTGCTTTTGCTGTCCGGTCCACTGAATATAAAACATCAGTGATGTGGCTTAAATTATGTCATAGTAATTTGCAGGTATTTTTAAGGTGCGTGTGTCTGTACACTCGCCTGTGCCGCTTGGGCTTGTGGGTAAGTAGATCATTGGGACATTTTGCATGTGGGATAACAATGAGTCGTACACTAAATGAGAACATTAGCGACATCCAATCCTGCCCTTGATGGCACAAAACGGGTTGCTATGGCAACATTTTTATGTTTCCCCTCCCTTGTGTGATGAGGGATTAAAAACGCTTGCACCAAAATAAAGCCATAACAAAAGGAAACTACTCATGTCTTTCTTTGGATGAAATGAGAACCGAGTGTGTTGGGTGTTTGTGTGGTTAAGGCTGCTGCCAGAAGTGTACTTGCTCATAACTAAAGATGCTGTAATTGCAAAAACCAGGATGAGCTGAATATCCCGGTGTCTTGAGAAGAGGCCCGTCGGTAACACGGGACGCCAGTGACAGACATGACCCAAATGGTTGGCTGGGTTGCACGTCCATCTCACTTGTGTTTGTACATGGTGGGAGTCTTAACCTGTGGCAGCTTAGCTGACCTTGTCACCATGACGACGGAAGTGGTCATGGTGGGTGACGTCACTTGAGTATAGTTATGTTGACGGGGCAGGCGGGGACCAATGTGTTCTCAGAGACGCCTCTGGCCTGTAGAACTGAATCACAAAGTGTACGATGGTCGGTGTTCATATTGAAAACATTGCTACTTGATCACCTATGTATTTAGCTCAACTGGTAGAGCATGGCATTACACACAGGGTTAATGCAGGGTTCCATTCCCATGGGGGCCAGCGATGCTAAGAATTTATGCACTCACTATGCTTTGGTTAAAACCGTCCACAAAATGCCATATTATATCATATGTTACCATGCACTTCTCATTACATACCTAATGTCCAATGTATCTGGCGGTCAAGATTTACATATCTGGTGGTCATGATATTGTGTCTACACTTTATGCCTGAGGCAATGTAGGCTGAGCTAGTTAACAGCATTTGCATGCTGCACAATAACATGCCACACTCAATGACACATGACAACATTACATCATCTAAAATGGGCCGTGTGTGTTGTGGGTCGGTCCACTGCCTTACCATATAAGGTATGGTAGTGGTGTGTGTGTGTGTGTGTGTGTGTGTGTGTGCATATGGTAAGGCAGTGGAACGCCGGCAGGTAGAGGGGCAGCAAAGCAGAGCCGAGGCCGGTGGTGGCAGCCAGAGGACGGCCAGAGGAGAGTGGAGTCAGGTGGGAGCATGGGGAGCAGCTGGAGAACAGACTCTTCCTGACCCCACAACACACACCTGCACAGGGGTGGGGGGAGACAGCTGTGCTGTGTTTTCATACAGAGGTGTCCCACACCAGTGCACATTAAAATAAAAAGGAACACAAAACACGTGTTACCAGTGTGGAGGTCACAGTGCAGGCTGCAGCCCGCGACGCTTCAAACGCAGACTGCAGGACACCGAGCTGCAGGTAGGGGGCGCTCAAGCCCTGCATCAGGTCACAGCTTCTGTACGGCCAGCTCATTTATGACCAATAGACGACAGAACTAATTATGAAGAGTAGTGTCAAGTGTATTTATATATTTATATCACCACACTTTTATTGCAGTGGAAAATCAATACTTGCTCAATTTTAAATGAGCTGAAATGCTAATTTATGTTAACTAATCTAATGATTGGGGAGGGTTTGGATGCCTTCCAGTAGTAATTAATGCACAGTAGGACCAAAAGGATAATTGTTAAAGATGATAAATAGAATCATGGATGATGAGCTAATGGAAGTTGTCAGTTATATGTGTATGCTAACGAGTTTTCTGGTTTATGTTGAAGGATTGTATTTGAAAGAGTCAGGGATGACCTGTGTTGTTAATGTTGGTAATGTTGGTAGGATGCCTGGGGATTCAACAACAACGTGGAAACAAGACAAAGCGGTATAGACATAAGTCATTATCCATTTATCCAGCCACCCATGTATTCAGAATTCTGAATAGATTGCTGACCCTATCTTAATCTGAAAAAATATATACAAATACTGTCCCAGAATGCTTTGCCAGAGCAGTGTCTGGATCTACCTTCTCCATGAAACAGCCCACTGACCCGACTGGCCCGAGAGGGACAGCCAGAGAGACAGTACCTGCGGGTGATGATATTGGTGTGTGTGTGTGTGTGTGTGTGTGTGTGTGTGTGTGTGTTGTGTCTAACTGCTCAGCTGTCCCAGGTTGTCACAATAATACAGAGCCCCGACTCACCCAGGGGAAGACGGTCTGACACCAACAAAAAAAAAAAAGGGGGGGAAAGTTCACGTACACACACTCGCCGCACAAACACAGAAACGCAGATGCAGACACGCACAATGAAATGAATAATTTGATTACCTAGATGGCCCATTTGTCGAGGAAGGACCAATCACAGGTCACCACTAGCCGCCGCGGACCAATTTACAGACCTGCTGATGAGCAGTGTCTGGTTCATCCCACGTGGCGTCTCCACGGCAACCACCTCTAACAGGGCACTCCGTGGTCACCCGCGGCGACGAGGCCCTGTCCGAAATGCACATGAGCACATAACATCTCTGGAACAAGATAAATCGTTTCTATTTAGTAATTTTGCAGATATTTTCATCCGAAGGGTGATTATTTGTATACATGTCATTAATGAGCAGGTAGGGCTTAGGCATCTTGCTCAAGGATGCCTACAAGATGAGGAGTACGAACCCAGGACCTTTCGGCTGGGAGTCAAACACCGAAACCACAACCCTGCCCAACTAGACTATCCTGCCATGTTATTCAATTTCACATTACAGCAAGAGATATCGGGCAGTGGTTCCTTGAGCTGGTGGTGCCTTTTGTGGGTTTGCCTTGCTTCAATTGCATTACACACACAAACATCAGTATAACATCGGTCCATGCACACATGCACGTGTGGACACGGACTGACTAGTCGCTCTGTAGTGTGCAGTGAGAGTCGGGGGAGGACCTGGTGGAGGACTAAGCTGGAACCAGTGAAACCCACCCATGGTAGTTGAGGTTATAGCAGGAATCAGGGTTAAAAGACAGAGCATCTGTTTACCACAGCTTCCAGGCAGGGGCACCGTGTGATTGGCCAGTTTCCTCCCTGGCAGCTTACAATACACAGGTATGACATCACGGTGTTATCCAAATATGCATGGACCAACACCATAACTGTGACAATTGTTTTTTTTCAAAGTCCCAATCAGTGGGTTGTTCGGGTGGTTGACTGTGTGTGTGTGTGTGTGTGTGTGTGTGTGTATGTGTGTGTGTGTGGGCGTGTGTGTCTTGGCTGGATGTCCAGTCCTCCCAGTTTGCCCAGACTCCAGTGAAAGATGGGGCCAGACTGCCCAGAGCCAGAGGGTTCCACCGGCTGTTGCTTCCCATTACATAGGCATCTGACAGGGGATAAGCGTATAACGTGTACGAATATAATACATATACGTACATAATTCTTCAACCTCTACTTCATCCATAGAACATGGAAGGAGAGATATAATGGTAAATCAATGACAGAGATGTACGGTAACTGAGGCTGGGCAGGCTAGCCTTCGGTGGAACTTCTCTTACAAGTGTCACACTAGTTATTTACGAGCCAATAACTCGGATGGCCTTCTAAAGAATAAAGCCCGGAGCAGCCATTATCAATGGATGATTAATAATGAAAAGGGGAGAACGTTTGTTTAACAATTCCCAGGTTATATGTTGGCATGGCAACTGGCGGAGCACTGCGAGCCCTGCTTTCACTGAGAGAATATCTTTTCATGAATTAATGAATGGTTGACTGAAAGAATCAGTTGTATGAACACACACACAGGCTTTTCCAATTTATTACTATTTATTTATTGCAAGTCAACTTGCACTTAAATTAAAACTAAGTCTGGTTATTCAAAATCTCAACTGTAATAATGCAAATGTTAGTGTATTGGTATGGTTTTTGTATGTGGTTGCACCATCTAGCTGTTGTCTTCATCATACACACAATAATAATTGCCCCTCATTGGGTATTCATATTACGGAAAAATAAATATAATACTGGCAGTATAGAGCAATAGACAGTAATAGAGAAGTGACAGAATGGAAAAAATGGAAAAATAATCAGCTATTTAGACTTTTAAACAATTTGTTTGTGTGTGTGTGTCTGTGTGTGTGTGTGTGTGTGTGTGTGTGTGTGCATGTGCATATAAGTGTGTGAGTTACCTCTGCGAAGGTAAACAGAGCCCCAGTGCCCCCTCCACCCCCGGTGGGCGTGGTCAAACTATGCCCACTGTGTAGTTTGACCACGCCCAACCCTGTGTCGGTCACCATGGCAACTCGGCTGTCACTCACGCGGAAGCCAACGCCCGACTGGACAAGGGCCCCCCTTCCATTTCACCTAAAGATGGAAAGAGCAGGGACTCTTCACTGAGATATATGGCTCTTTCTCTTTCTCACAACCCGGACCATTGCCATTAAATCTGCAGGGACCTCAACCATTTTTCAACAAACTTTATTAAAGTCGTTGTGGAGTATGTGTGGTTGGTGACTGGTTTAAGCAGCCTCACTTGGCCCGAGTCAGGCTGTTTAGGCTCTGGGGCGGGGTGAGGCTGCACACCTGTGGTGCATTGGCCAATCAAAGCCCACAGGTTAAACCAGCCACCACCACACACACTCGAGAGGAGCCCTGACATGTCAGCACTTGCAAAACCATTCTCAACTTGACAATAAACCGAGTTTTACAACTGCCTGTGTCTTGTGGTCGGAGGAGCCCAGGAAAGCCACTTCAGCGGCGTGTAGCAGGGTCATCTGCTACACTGGTGCCCAACGTGGGGCCTCTCCGACCCGAAAAGGGACAAGGAAGGGCTGCCCAGGAACGCACTGGAGCCACCAGCCGAAGCGACGGGCAGCCACCTCCCAGCACCAGCCCTTTCCCCGACGGCAGCGACGGTCGCTGGTGGAGCCCAGCGAAGGGCGGGGGAGGCAGCGCAGCTGCTAAAAGTAACCGTCTGTGGCTAGCAGCCCCTGGATCCAGCCCGCAGCAGCCCAGGTCCAGCCACACCTGTCAGCCAGCAAAGTAGCCCAAGGCCCCAGGCTCCGGGAAGGAGATGGGGGTGATGCCTCGTCGCCCTGGTGGAGGGTGGCCCTACAGAGGGCTGTTCCGGGCCCTCTCTGGCGTGGTATACAGGTAGTGACTTATGAGGTCTGTTAAACAAAAACACAGGGTCACTTACCCAACAGTGACAATGGACAAGGAGGGGGCTAGTTTTAGGTGCATGAGAGGCAGGAAGTGATGTCAGAAGGGCTCATTGTTGGCATCCAATGCCTTCACTCAGATTAAGCTACTGTGACCTATTTCAACCTGATTAATACATTATAATATACAATTATAATGGCATATAGGCTAATAAGCTTGTCTAGGTCATGTCAGTAAACCACAGAGAAAGCCATGGTTGACTTGACTAGATTGAGTTCTCCAGTTCTATTCCTCTCGCTATATCCTGCGATCCATAGTGTCCATATGATAAAAACATGTAACAACACCAGCGACCCTACATGGTGGGACTGTAGGTGGAATAAACATTGATGTATGACTACCACTTTGATTGTATCCAATTCTCCATTGGACAGGTTTCCCACACACGCACGCGTGTGCACACACACACACAAACACACACACACACACACACACACACACACACACACACACATTTATTTTAGTTGTCACTATTTTACTCAAATTGGGGAGGACCAGCTACACAGCAGCCTTTGAAAATAAGTGATTGAGATCAACACACCAAGACAGAGAGAGAGTCTTGTATTTTCAATATTTGTACGATATCAGTCGTCAGCACTAGCGATGTTAGCTTAGCACTTTGTCCTGCGAGTGAACCAGAAAATGACCCGAGCCCTGGACTATAGGGTCAGGTTGTCCTGCATGGAGAGGGGATCTATTTCAATCGCGTGAGCACTTTACAGACACACACACACATGCTCTTATGTGCTAAAAGCCTAGCACCAGCTGCACCTCAGCAGGGGAGGGAGCCACGGTAACTGTGGTTAATCTGGAGTGTCCGTGGGCGTGGAACACCTGGCAACCAATCACAATCAGTCGTCAAAGTTGCTGTGTAGAGGTTACCATTTGCGTTTATATTCTGATCTGCATACCATACCACGCAGTTTGAAGAGCCCAACACCAAACCATCAAACTGCACCCCCTGCTGGTCAAACACGGCCAGCTACAGCTTGTAGCACCGCTACTGCACGACACAGAGCGAGTGTGAGTGTAACAGTTTCCACACCCATAGTTACGTTGTGAAATATCTCTTCATGTCATTACAGGTAAGCAAAGAGTGGAATCATATCAAGAGAAACATAGATAGAGAGAGGTGA
>OOFB01009629.1:5455-20176 GCA_900323305.1 Trachyrincus murrayi | reverse complement strand
GCACACACACACACACACACACACACACACACAACGTTCATAGATGTAAAGCAAGCACACATTCACAAACAACAAGATATGCACTTATATTATATATTATATATCCCACATTATTTATCCGATCAAGCATAAACACAGTGGCAGATGTGGGGTCATGTTTCAGCCAGTGTGGGTAAAAATAGCATGGGTGATTCCAGATGGTTGAGAACAGGCTGGGCTGAACACTTGCTATTTTATCTATTAAAGAGAATACAGATGACATGCTAGTTAATACCAGTCCATACTAGAGACATGCTAATACCAGTCCACACTAAAGACATGCTAGTTCATAGCAGTCCATGCTAAAGACATGCTAGTTCATAGCAGTCCATGCTAAAGACATGCTAGTTCATAGCATGGAGGAGATCTTCGGATATGATTGCCATCATGGAAGTGGAACCGTTTCATCCTTCATAAAATCTATTGATTTTATGAAGGAAGTACACAAACACACACACACACACACACACACACACACACACAGTTCATATATTATATGGATATTTGGAGCTCATTAAAAATAGAGGACTTTACCCTCCGTTCACCCCAACAAATTTCAAGTTTTTCTTGGCTCCCCCGCTGCTCCGCTTGGCCGCTGCACCGTTCTTCTTCATAATGGATTTGAGTCCTGGCAGAGAGACAGAGAGAGAGAGATAGAGAGAGACAGAGAGAGATAGAGAGAGACAGAGAGAGAGGCGCTGTGATTGTGCTCATTAGGTTACCTTGTGGTGTATGTGTGTATTTGTGTGTCCGTCTCGTTTTCAGGAAAAAGGCAGGTGTGTAATCAAACATTGACATATTGTCCTGCTGAAAACGTATGGCGGTTCACAGTGACACCTGTCCTACTGATCGACGCTCCGATAATGAAGGACATGTTACACAGCCATCCATGCATACTGGTGGCTACAGTTATTATATTATATTATAGAATGTAGAGTATGTCTGTTTTTAAAATGAAAGAGCCGTACAAACTGTATATATATATATATATATATTTAACATATTGTGTTCTTATGGTAAATGTTTCTTGACTTGCGGTTTACTTTCTTTCTTTCTATTTTACTATGTACTATGTTTCTTTACTATGTTTATGATTATTGTTATGCACCAAATACCAAAACAAATTCCTTGGCAATAAATTAATAATAATTCTAATAATTCTGATTCTGATTATTGTTATTGTCATGGCTTCATCTTTTAAAAACCTGTGCACACATTATTTGGAGCTCTCTGAAATGTTGACATATATATATATACATACACTAATATATGCAAGTGTCAGCAAGTTATTACACACATATTAAATGCGTCACGCTTTAAGGGTTTTGTGGATGCAGACGTATACCAAGCTGGATCAAGGTGTGCAGAAGTAGGTACCAGGCAGCTAGACTTTATATTTTAATCTCCTGGATGATAGACTTATTGAAAACATAACAGTGCTGACTGTATTCAACAACACTGCATTAGTTAAGTTTAGATAAGACATCAAATAATAGCAAATTGAGGCAATGGCAAAAATGAAAGCAGTCAAAGTCCACGATAGTGCAAGGAAATCTAGAGCGCATGCACTGTATTAAGCATGGCCATTTAACAGTACAACATGTGTTAGCCTATGTCTTACTCATCAACACACGTAAGGATCCCTTTTTAATTATTGATCACTAATGTCATGCAGATTAGAACATCACTCATTACACCAAAGCAGAGCCATGGGTTCTTGCTGTGATAGCAGCGTAATGATCTGAGTAAATAAAAACTGAACTCCAAAGAGCCGCAGGTCAGAGGTTGAACAAAGCTAGTTGGATGATTTCTTTCTTTCGTTTTATTCAACAACTCGGTTTTGGCATGGTTTTCCCAACTGTGATTAATAAAGTCTTTTTTTTTTGTATGGTCCTTATGCAAGTAAAGTAAAAACGTTAAATGGCAGCCTGCGTGGACCCACAGCAGGTTCCTGGGTTTGCTTCAGCGTGTTTGTATGTGACTCTGTGGGTACTTCCTCATGGAGCTGCCCTGGGAAGACATCGTGGAGCCTGAGGATGCAATTATAAGCCAGCAGAACTCATTTACAGTAATAGTGTGGAAATGCACACAACACTAATGGACTCAATCTGAGAGAGCAACAGCCAAGATCAATGTGCATTATTTATAGGAGGGGCGGGAAAAAAAGGGAGAAAGACGCGACAAATCAAACTGAAATCTAAAGTTACTTCATGGCAGCCATTGAAACGGAAGTAAACAACATCAAATAATTCACCCCCCCCCTTAAGTCAAATTAAAATGTTTTTCTCTTTACTACAAGTGCAGTAGCGTGGGTGTGGAACCAGTGGAGCTGTAAATAAGGTTATTTTGTTCACGTACATTTCAGACACAACTGCCAAAATCACATTTGTGTTTAATTAAACCTGCACTAAGTAAGTTTTCTCATGAGCAACCTCTAGTTGCTTGAGTTGTAGCTACAGTTATAGCTATACCATTTTCAGACGACCACCTCGACGCTTCTGAATGACGTGAAGACTCATGGGGCAAAACTGGACCAGAATAAAACGATTTACGGAGAAAAATTCCCTGGATGGCTCGTGGATGGGCATGTTTTATTCTTGAGAAACGTTATAGTTCCGATATGTTTTAATGGAGTGAACAGCTGCAGTAGAGAAGACACATAGTGTAGGTTTAAATGTTATTTTTCCATGATCTATCCTCCTCGGGATAGGGAACGACATCATCTGGTCAACCTATACTTTCTGTAAAACAATGGATGGAGAGTTGGGATTCTAACCATGGATAATGGACGGCGGGGCCGTTGTTAAGGTACTGTGAAGGTGAGGGGCCACCATGTTGACAGCGTGAGGCCGTGCCGCTAACAAAGCGCCCTGTGTACAGTTCACTGGCCGAGCATTGATCCTGTGCATGGCTCTTTTCCTCTTCGATTTTTCTTTTGGTCCTTTAACTCTTGGCTCATATCCCAGTAAGACTATCCTACCTGCACGCCCCCCCCCCCCCCCCCCCCCCCCCCCTTTCTCCCCCCCCCCCCCCCCCCCCCCCCTCCCCCAACCTTTGTTTATGGCACGGGTACTTAACTCTATGTACGGTGAAGAAACAAATTCCCAGCTTTCAATACCTTGGCCCAACAACCAACGCTAAGGAAGTCACGTTGCAGTATTTCTCTTTTGAGGGGGTGGCTCAGGGGCTCCGTCTGGGCTTTTCCCAGCAGTTTGTCGTCTTTCTGTGATAACAACAGCCGTCGTTGTGTTCGTGTATTTGTGTGAACGGGCGAACATGAGACGTACATACATTGATGTTCTATAAATGCACTCCATTGTAGCTGTGATCCAGAACTATGCAGAACTATGAATTCACTAGTAAAGCAGGAGAACATGTTGCATACCATCTCTTTCCCTCTCTGAGAGAGGAGACGGGAACCGGTATTCAAATATGCTTTTCTTGCTTCATTAGAAATTCAGTAAATCAGGTAACTTAATAGATAGAAAGGTCTGTGAAAACCAAATTGAAAATGTTCCGGTTTCTTAATTCATTTCATCTTGACAGTAAGAGTCCATGATGTACTTCCAGGGAGCTTTTGTTTCCAGTGTAACAGTAAAATACTGTTCTATGACGAATGCTGATGTAAACCAGACTTCCCAGTCTCAAGTCTCACAGAGTCAGATAGCAACCAATAATACAATAACAACAGAAACACTTGGAAGACCGTAAGTGTGTGAGACTTGCATATTGGTGTGTTGGAGTGTGTTTGTGTGTGTGTGTGTGTGTGTGTGTGTGTGTGTGTGTGTGTGCGTGCCCACCTACACACATGTGAAAGCCCACATTTGAGCCCAGTGAACTTCACATGAACTCTTAACATTAAATAACTATGACAAAGAGATTATATATATTAGTTCCTGTAAGAGACGTCAAAGAAAGTACCAAGGCCGTATTTATTGTGTGTAGGCGTGTGTGTGTGTGTGTGTGTGTGTGTGCATGCATGCATATGCATGTGCGTGTGTGCATGCATATGCGCGTGCAAGCGTGCATGCTAGCTATCCACAGGGAATAAAGATATATACATCTGATGTATTCTTGGAGGCCATCCAAGAACAGGCCATGTATTCTAGCCTTCAGTAAGCGACGTGTGTTTTTCCACTTAAAGTCATGGCAATCAGTCAAGCCGAATGCCAAAAACCCACTTCCTCTGCCAATAACAGACATGTGAATGCTCATGTTCGCTGTTGTTTTCGAGGACAAAAAAAGACTTGAGAACGGAATCCAGAATAAATCTGCGTTTTGGGTCCACTAGATTTGACCGCATACTGTGGGCTAATTGGGGAGGGAAATAACTGTGGGCACAAGACAAGGGAACCACTTTCTCTGTATAATGTCCTATATGAAGTTGTTTTCTTAGGCCTATCATCCTCTAGACTGACTGACTGTAACCGGTACCATTATCTTGTTGTAAGTCTGTATCCTCCAGAGAGGTCTTAATGTGTCAGGGAAATAGCATTAAGGGCATATAATGTAAAGACCACTTCAATGGAAACATTACTTCAGCTAGAAAATTATCTTCACTTCTTGGTTTATTTTATTCAAACACAGAGGACCGGTCGGGACTAAGCTCTGTACGTTTCCAACTAGATTTTTTCACTCTATTGCATCATGTAGGAACCGTCCTTTTTAAAAGATTAATGCGGTTCCCCAACTTGCATGCATGTTATATTTAGCTCTAAATGAAGTGTCTTTCCATAAGTCCATAACAAGTAAATGAAGCAAAACGATTCCATGGTCCATATGTCTGCATAGGGAACAGGAGGACAAATGCCTCTAAAAAGCTTAGGTGTGATGGTTCAGCTCCACTAAGTGAGCAGAAGTCAAATCAAGCTAGTAAGCGATGTGTCAGACATCTGATGATAGCCATTCAGCTCTTTTTTTTTTTTTACCTTTATTAGAACAAATCTCAAATCACTCATTTTCCATAGACACTGTCAATGTGCCCTGACCGGTCTATACACTGATCAGTGCCATCATCATCCCACTTGCACCATTAAATATATTACACTGGCATTGTAGACATTCTTATATATATTAAACAACCCGGCAGGATTAATATTCATGTTAACAGAGGAATTTCCATATTAATCAGTTTTGAGACCGCAAGGAGAAAATCAAAGCAGATGAGACATGACCTTATTAACTATATGGAGGATACTCATAAAAGGGAATGAATCATTATATCCAACCGTGAAGACGCTTGTTTTAATGAATACGAAAGTGCAGAATTTATGTAGAGTAACATGCAGATAAACAGTGGTTACGCACGTGAGCACAGCTTGCAGTGTATGCAATCATGTGTGTCAAATAAAGCGTGAAGAAGAAGAAGCTGGTTTTGCGACTGTAGGGAAAGTACCTTGTTGCTGCTGTTTGTTGGCGGCAGCAGCTTTCTGCGCTGGGGAGTAGAAGGCAGAGAGGACGCTGAGAGAGCTGACCAGCTGACTCTGAATAGAGCTCATCTTGGACGGGCCCGCTTTCCCCGTGGGCTTCCCCGGTGCCACTGCCGCTGCTGCTGCTGCAGAGGCTGCTTTACCCGCAGGCTTGGCTGCTGCTCCCTTCGCTGGGACCGCTCTTTTCCCTGTGCCTTGTTTCTGCGTGCTGGGCCCTTCCTGCTGGCTGGTTGCAGTTTGTTGAGCCCCAGAACCACCACTTCCCAGCTGGGCCCACTGCTCCCCCAGGAGCCCTGTCAGCCTGGTCACCACCTGGCCCAGGGCCGCCGGGGAGGTGGGGGACTCACCTGAGCCTCTCCGGGAGGACTGGGCCTCGCCGGACTCACGACGCAAGGCCTGGGCCTCGGTGGAGCCACGGCGCTGGGCCGCCTCGCTGGAACCTCTGCGAACAGTGTGTGTCTCGCCGGAGCCTCTTCGAGATGCTTCCTTCTCGCCGGAGCCCCGACGGGGGCCTGAGGGCTGACCTTGGTGGGCCTCACTCGACCCCCGGCTGGCAGGGTGGGCCTGGGCCTGGGCCTGGGGTTGAGAGGACTCAGCGGATCGCCGACGCGAAGGCTGAGGCTCCTTGGAGTCCCTGCGAGACACAGACGCCTGTGATTGGGGCGGGTTGTGGGCTTCACTCGACCCCGGGGATGGGGCCTTTTTCTGGGCCCTAGGCTTTGGTTGTGACTGTCCGTCATTGGATGCCACCGAGGGCTTTCGGGGTTGGGGCTGGACCTCGGCCGGGGACTGAGCCTGAATCTGAGGTGAAGACTGCGGTTCGGAAGATGTTTTTGAGAGGTTTTGGTTCTCACTAGATGTTGCGCTGACAGGCTGAGGGGAGGCTTGAGTCTGTAACGCTAACAAGGCCTTTTCCTCAGCCTGGGGTTGGGCAGGAATGGGGATGGGATGGGGCTTAGCTTGCTGAGGTAGGGCTTCACTGGATCCTCTCCGTGGACGTACAGGCGGAGCTTGAAGCTGAAGTGGGGAAGACTGCTCGGTTGTAGGCGTCCGGCCTCTCTGAGGTCTCACTGGAATGACTGTACTCACAGCTGAATTGTCTGTTACAACTACACTGGCGCTTTCAATGACCGTGGTAGTAACACCTACGATGAGCTTGTCTGTTGCCGTTTCTGTCTGTTCCAAAGCCTTCAAAGCATCTTCCTCTCTCTCAACAGCTGTCACCGTGCTACTTGTAATTTCTCTGGTTTCTAAATCAGTCTGTAGTGTGAGACTCAGTTTTTTATCTTTAATGACTTCAGTTGCTGCAGAGTCACAGGTTTGTCCATCTTTGGTCTTGTCATCTGGAATTATACTATCTACACTCTCTGTAACTGCACTCTCTGAGATTGTGGCCACACTATCTTGATCAGTAATTCCATCGTTTCCACTTTCTCCACTTTCAGTGACCACAACATCTCTGAGTACTATTGCTTGCTCCTCTATATTTCTTACTGGATTGCCGTTCTGCCTTCTGTCTCTTTGTGTTTCTGTCTCTGTCTGCTGGTCTGTCCTCGGTGCTGCCACCGTCTCTGTCACTCTGTCTACAGTATCCACCCTCTCCGTCTCTGTCCCGCGGTCCACACTGCTGGCCCTTGGCCTCATCGGATGATTGGCCATCGACGGTCCTTCGTCTGTCTCGGTGACTTGATTCACCCTATCGGCTGCGGGCGTTTCTGTCATCTGATCCTGAGTGTCGATCCGTTCGGTTTCAGTACCCTGGTCGACACTATTGGCTCTCTGTCTCGCTGGAGGCACTGCTTCTGCGTCTGCGTCGACTATATCCGTCTCTGCTTGTTGATGTATACTTCCAACCATGATTCTGGGTATGCAAACCTCAATACAGATTCTGTCTGTGTCTGTTCCCTGATCCACAGTACCGGGAGACTCGGTCTCTGTCTCCTGGTTGGCAAAGCCCACTCTTGCCATCGCTGTCGCTCTGTCCACACTCGCTCTCCTTGCCGTGCTGCGTGGCTGTGTAGTACACACCTCTACTCGCACCCCCTCGCTCAGTTGTAGAATCCTCACATCTTTCTGCTTGTTCTCTTGAATTTGTTCCTTTAAAAGGCCCTGGGTTCTCTCCAACTCTTGGGTAGCTTGGGCTAGTTTAGCGTCCAGCATTGTTAGCTTGTGCTGTAGTTGCTGGAGACTAGTAAGGTCGGCATCTCTACTGATTTGATGAGCCTTGAGCTCCTCTTCCTTCGGTGATTGGCCACCTGGAACACTGCTGCCAACCTTAGTTTCTTTTATAGTCACTTGAGGTGAAGCTAATTGCTGCGATGTGAGGTCTTTGGGAAATTTATCCCCTGTGTGCTCTAGTCCTGCTCTTTGTTGTTCTGATATTTCCAAAGGCTGTGTTTTACACCCTGGGAAATCTCCTGCCTCTTCCTGTGCTAAATTACTAGATTGTGATTTCCTGTCAATCTGTGACAATGTGCTCTTACTTAACCCTTCATTCTCCTCTACTGGAGCTCTGCTTGAAGTCTCTACACTTCTCTTGAGCTGACCAATGGCAGCTGAGCCTGAAGGCCTGTCGTCTTCTAGCCTAGTTACAGAATCAGCCCTTGGGTTTGTGGTAGAAAGTGAGGAAGCCTGAGCCTGAGCCTGAGCCTGAGCCTGAGCCTGAGCCTGGAGCTCGAGTAACAGCCGTTCTCTCTCCTCTCTCAGAGAGCAGATCTGGGCTTTGAGTTCTGGGATGGTTTTGACCTGTTCTTCCAGCTCTCTGACCCGCTTCAATGCTACTGTGATTTGTTGGTGCAGCCCGGTGCGGTCATGGGGCAAAGATCGCCTTTCTGCTAGGTCCGGTGAAGCACGGAATACATTCTCCGATGACCCATTCTCTGGCGTTCCAACCACCCGGTCAGGGCTGCTGGAGTCGGAGCCCTTTCGGTGTTGTACGGTAATGGGCATGCTAGAAGCTCTTAGCAAATTGGGCCGACTCTGAAGGCCCAGAGGCCTTTCTTCCAGCCCCCGGGTCCCAACATTGACCTCATCTCTGGGCTTGTTGGTGACATAGCCGCTCCCCTGCATAGAGCCACCATCACTGGGCCTGAAGTCAAAGATCTGCTGAACCTCCGTCACCCGGGATTTGGGCTTGGGCCCAAGGGTGGACGTGGCAGTCCAAGTGTCCTTGTCTTTAGGTGCTGGCCGGGCTCCATGTCCGGGTAGACTGAAGTTCCTGGGGAGAGTGCTGAATTTGGGGCCCTTAATCCTGCGGTGGATGTGGACCCTTTTGATGGTGTTGCCTTTCTCAATGTCATCAACGTATTTGAGGAAGTCGAGGTCGAGGTGGAATCCATAAGGGGTCTCTACTGAGTAGGGCAGCTGCTTCCTGGGGACTCCCTCACCGGCCTTTGATGAAAAGCCGTTGGCTGGAAAACAAAAATCAATGAAACAATCAATTAGCTCCAACTGCTAGCAAAACTATTTCTAGCTAAACTACTGCAATTACCATTACTTCTAGTGCAGCTATTACCCCTGATAAAAATAACCAAATAATCGATTCATCCAATGGACCCTTTACACAGATTGTCAATAGTAGGGTAAAGTAACTTACTGTTCCTGTCATTTTAACATTAGGTCGGTTTTATTTATGTCTGTCACAGCACCAGCATGGTCAATGTATATTTACTTGACTAGTTGTGTCTATACAGGTGCACTGCCATACCTAAATCGATCGGACCCATAATTAATGTTATGAGCTACACCTGTGTTTTTCCGACTGTGAAAAGGGTCTATAACAAAAGGGTGAGGATTGGGGTTAAATAATACCCTCAAGAGATGAGGGATATTTGTAACTTTGACTCACCAATTCAAATTATGCCACATATAAAAAATTAAGCATAGATAAAACTAAACACATTCTATAATATAAACACTACCTCTATATTCAGCTCTGTCCTCTCATACAGACTATGCTGCACACATGACGTTTTATTATGCTAAACCAAATCACCTAGCAAGGTTTAATTAGCATGCAGCGATTGCACCAAAATACACTCATCTGTATGCAAAATGTGCTTCACACCGTGCCAACATATGCCTCTGAGAGTGGGCCCAGCAGGAGACAGTTCATTTAAAACAGGTTTGTATGTGATAAAATACCTAAACCTAATGATGAACATTATTACACCACATAAATGATTATGGTCATATAGACAGGTCACGAAATGAACAAAATCATAATATCATGTGAAGATAGGAGGTACTTTTGGCCTCACTTAGAATGTAGTAGACAGTTCAATATTGATTGTATGCTTTGATTGTTGAACCACCACTCGCTAGTCTTTGAATAAAAAGTGTCCGGCTGAATGAATACCTGCAGATGTGGTCTAAATGTCGGTCCCAGTGTGTTTGAGGCCGGTGTCATTTAGTGCCAAACAGCGGACCCTTCAAGCTTGTTAAGTACAGGCTCAGTGACTCACCACTTTTCTTGTCCATCATTGAAAGCGGAGTTCACAGTCATGGACTTGTGTGTTTTTTTCTGGATGGAGTCGGCGGCCTAGAGATAAAGAGGAAGAAGAGAAAGAACACGGCTGTGTAAGAAAGTGAAATAAAACCTATTATCACGGCGAGGACTAAACCGGTGCACTCGTTTATGTGTGGCATTGTGTTGCACAACCTTACCTAATCGTAATGCATACAGTAGCTGTACAAAACAACAACTGTTCCTTGACCTTCAAATTTGCTTCACATTTTTGTTAACCTTAGAGCCAGTAGGGTTTCTTGGACACAAACAGTGCTGTTTTTTTTTTCTAGCTTAGTATTGATTTTGTATTGAGAAACCATAATAAGAAGCCAGATTTGTACCAGGGATTTCCTGTCGTAGTCTGTATATCAGGAGTGAGTCATTTTGTAGAGAGGATAATTTGGCCCGTCAAACCATGGACAAATAAATGGTGACTTTCAACCAAAATGAATCGTGGGAAGTTTGCATTCTGTTTTTAAACCAAGCTTTTAAGGCATTCGGCTTTAAAACCTAAAATCTATGCTGCATAAATGCCCTATACTTCATGGGTGGCAGTGGCTCAGGAGGTAGAGTGTATTGTCTGGCAACCGGAAGGTTGCTGGTTTGATCCCCGGTGAGGTGTCCCTGAGCAAGACACATAACACATAAAACAGGTCTGGGAAGTGCTATAAAAATGGAGTCCATTTACCTATTATGTACTGTAATAACATTTAGATAGAGTAAAGGTGCAGAGTAAAACATTCATTATCTTGTCACACACACACACACACACACACATGAATCAAAAAGTATCATCATGTTCCGTTTTTATTAATCAATGTACTTACCGGTAACAAATTTGCCACCTCATAATGAATCAATAATAAAACCTAATAATAATAACACATAACAGCCCCTGTGGCTTTGAGTGGCATGTTATTGCTAAACATATCTCACTCTCTTATTACGAAGCTAAACACAGATTATGCACTGAGTTGCCGTGTAAATTACAAGCGGTGCAGAAACGTATCTGCTTCATAGTCCCAGTCAGCGGACGGCTGACGGTATTGTTGAATGAACGCTGAATAACAAACCTCAACGTGGTTTTCCATTTTTACACGTGCTCATTCTGAGCATGATGTATTTTACAGGTAGTCTGCAATATGAAAGCTATTTTATTATTTTATGAGTCATTCAAGGTTTCAGCCCTTTAGATAAAATGCTACATTCATAACACGCCACATACTAAAGGTTAGCACAGATGCCGTTTCCCGTCCTCCTTTCATTTGGACTCTTTCCTCCCTCATTAATAATGCAGTTTCCTACTCCAGTGCTCCAGTGCAGAACGCCTTCTGGAGATGGGAAGGTTTTGGCACGAGGGGGAATGAAGGAACACTGATGCCTAGGTGGCAGGCTTGGCGTGGTGTGATCTGATGGCGCAGAACGAATGGGGACAGCACCTAACTACTCGCGGGTCGAGATCTGAGGGACTGCAGCTGGGTGCTCGAAGATAGTCCACAATAACCTTCGTCGTCTTCGTCGTGTTGTTCAAATGCTTTGTTTCGTATTGCATGCACGCCAGAGACTGCGTGACTCCCAACTCATCCACACCAATGTATTACTGAAGACTGTGTCATAGTAATACAGCTTAGCGTTCATTCATAAAGCCGTGTGTGAAGCCTCATTGCCAGGCAAGCGCTTTGCTGGCCGGTCATGTAATCAATCAAAATGACACCAAGCCCACACCCGGCTCTGGTCTCAGTGCATGGTGACGACGAGCTGTTTTCAGATGGCTTCACACACATCAGACATTTCAACGGGGAAATAGGATATCTAGAAGAGATAGGATCTAATCTATCGAGAAGTGCGCACCATCCAAGCACTCGAGTTGTTGATCACTGCTGTTGTTGTTGTTGCAAAGGAGAAAAAAAATAGCTATGGGCTCCACGCACACACACATGGGCAGGCGCAAACGCACGCACACACACACACACACACACACAATGGTTGACAGCCTATACGTGCAAATGGTGGCTGCTACGGCAACATCTTTTCAACGTAACGTCCTCTCGGTCTGTCCCGGGAGCCGATAACACGCCACATGCATGGTTTAGAGAGGGGCCATCCCCTGGCTCGCCCCAATGCTAACGCGACCACAATCAGCGCACTGTCCGGAAGGCTTAATTAGCTAGATTTGCGAGCGGAAGAATGCGGCTGGTAATTGCCACGTAAAGTACAGGCAGACCCCGATGGCAATTAAAAAAAACAGAAGAGAAACGCTCCCTAATTAGCCCTTGCCAAACACAACGGAAGATGGAGAGAGAGAGAGAGAGAGAGTGTGTGAGGGAGAGAGAATGTGAGAAAAAAAAGAGAGAGAGAGAGAGAGAGAGAGAGAGAGTGTGTGAGGGAGAGAGAATGTGAGAAAAAAGAGAGAGAGAGAGAGAGAGAGAGAGAGAGAGAGGGAAGAGAAACACAACAGAGGAGGGGAAGGAAGTATACGAGCAAAACTGATAAACAAACTCAAAATAATCCTGGAAGCAGAAAAGCCGCTTACAATTCATAAAATGGAAAACTTTGTGACCGCGCTGAACTCCTGCTCTTCGGTTTAACAAGGAAGATCCTCGCAAACTTCAGCTGAAACCTCAATTTTCTGCAGTATTTCAGGCGCTTTAATTAAAAACCACTCTTGAACTTCTTTGTGGCTAATAAAAGCCTCCCAGCGAGGGAGATTGTGTGCTTCCTTCAGTTTGCGATGAGCGACATGATTGAAGAACACCGTGGCTGACATGTGTTAGTCTAAGCCTAGTTTGTGCTGATGTGCGTGGTCGGTTGTGTGTGTGTGTGTGTGTGTGTGTGTGTGAGTGTGATTTGAGTTCACGCAGGGGCTCTCAATTGAGTTTCTGAGTTGTGACTAATGAATTTCGCAGCCCTGTGGCTAGCTAGTCGAGTTAGCCGCTGACAGCTAGCCTGGGATGGCACCTGATGATGGCTTATCCGCGCAGGATTAAGATCGACAATGACAAGGTTCTGCTAACACAAACCCATACCAATGGCTTTAGGCTAGGCTACGCTACGCTAGGCTATGAGGGGAAAATATATTTTTATGCGTGGCATTGTGTTTGCATCTTTTCACGGTGCGTACACACAATAATCACACAGCATCAAGAGATGCGCCACAATATCACACAAAATCACCTGTGAAAAGTGTATTTGCATTTCAGCAGTGTATTGTTCACTCTGCCAACACGCTGGTAAGACCGCCGTCCCAGTAAGCCTGACGTTGATGAAAATGTGATGAAATGAGCAGGGCCGAGCGGGGCCGGAAAAAAAAATAAAGACCATGAAGAGAGAAGAGGTAAATAAGCTCAGCTTGACAGCCACTCGTTTTCATGTCGTCTGTTGATATTGTTTGACTGTTACTGTAACTACCGTTTATGAGCCATGTGGGTGTGATGGCAACTGGTTATTAGCAAATAGAATAAAATGTGTGCTAGCCCATGTGTGAATAAAAAGTGTTTTCAAATCTGTGAGAAATAACTTCAATAACACACACTTCAGTACTTCAATAAAAGCTTCTGTATTTTTACAATAAATCAGGATTACAAAAATGCCTCCTGATGTGGGCGATGTAGAGAAGTTGAATGATATAAATATGAATTGAAAGATAAAAGTATTCATTGAATGAAATAAGTATTCATTGAATGAAATAAGTATTCATTGAAAGAAGTATTAATTGAATGGTATAAGTATTAATTGAATGGTTGAATGATATTAATGATATATATAATTCACTGAACGATAGAAGTATTCATTGAATGCCACGGGTCATTACAGCAGGACTATCAGGGTGTGGGATATTGAATTAGACTAATACCCTGAGAGACGCTACACACATCGGCTACACACAGCCGCTACACACAGTTGCTACACACAGCAGCTACACACAGCGGCTACACACAGCGGCTACACACAGCAGTTAGACACAGCAGCTACACACAGCAGCTACGCACAGCCGCTACGCACAGTTGCTACACACATGACACTGCAGTGGGAGACCATGCGGGGGAGGGAGAAGCAGACAGAGAGAGAGAGCGAGAGAGAGAGAGAGAGAGAGAGAGAGAGGTGCTAAAATGACGCTGTGTTGACAATGAGGGATGTAGGCTTACCTGTATAGTTAATGAAGGCAGGGCAAGAGAAAGTGGAAGAATAAATAGAGAAATGAAGAGATGGAGGGGGGGGGGATAGCAAGATAGAGTTTGTGTTATCCTTTAAATCTAACCTAAGCCTAACTAACCTAACTCTAACTAACCCAACCTAACCCTAACTAACCTAACCCTAACTAACCTAACTCTAACTAACCTAACCCTAACTAACCTAACTCTAACTAACCCAACCTAACCCTAACCTAACCCTAACTAACCTAACCCTAACTAACCTAACTCTAACTAACCTAACTCTAACCCTAACCCTAACTAACCGAACCAGCTTTCCTTATCTCTGTCTCTCTCATTGTTATACACACACACACACACACACACACAACCACATGCATGCATGAATGCATCATTTGAGTATTTCCCATTCAGATGTGCACACACACACACACACACACACACACATACACACACACACACACACACACACACACACACACACACACTGTACCTAAATATACCTATGAAAGGATGTGCACAGATCTGCTAGCAGAGGTAGAAAACAGAGACAATAACAACAAAAACAGCAGCCTGGGTGACTGATCACAATGTA
>OOFB01009626.1:6010-21994 GCA_900323305.1 Trachyrincus murrayi | reverse complement strand
CGTCCTGTAGATTTGCTCATAAGAACTTTCTCACTATGATCTACTTCAGATTCTTCACCATTTCAGCACACACACACACACACACACACACACACACACACACTCTTTGGGACACTCCATCCACAGATGGTGAGAGGACACAGATGGTTGACAATGCTCTTTCCCTCCATTCATTTCATCTTTTCTACTCTTTCTTTCTACCCGCACTCTTACCTCTCCTCCATGTTGCTGACTACGCATGCTTTTTTTCCAGAAATACTTGAACACAGGTGTGCTGGGAGAAGGCAGCTAAGCCTTTTGAGTGTGAGACAAGCGCCACACCATTCATGTTATGGGTAAATATGATCGGTCTCCTTTCTGTTTGGCCTGGAGAACCTCAGAGATAACATGCCAAGCAGACATTTATTTATCTAAATAAAACCACATTTCCTTCTGTACTCTGCGGTTTCCTCCGTTTGCAAAGTGGCACAGAAAAAGGGCCTCAAACCCCAAATGTAAAAATACACCAGCTCACACGAACGACACATTAAGCCTGGAGTGATTTCATTGCCTGTCTTGGAGACAGTTGGTGTCTAACATCTGCTTGGTGGATTAGAAACAAGTCTGTTTACACTTCAGCTCATCCACCACAGAGAAAGATCCATAGAAGTAGTGGAGACCGCTAACCTGACGCCTCTCAATTCCATTATATGCAGCACCAATTACGGTATTAAAGCTGTCACATTTAACAACTTAAGGAGCAGGTTGGAGATCGAAGTTCTTTCTAGAGTGATGTGACCATTACGTGGGCCACGTTACTCCTGTACACCCACAACGCAGGCATTTCACAGGGTTATGAAAGAGACCTACTTAAGGGAAAGCTACTTTCTATAGCAACAGAATGTTCCAGAACAGTATGATTAACATTAACACAACATTATGTCCCAGTCTATGTATCTAGAGGTGAATAAAGATCAATCAATGGTGAAATCAAAAAACTAAACAATAAAAGTTTGTTGCACAGTTTCATCCAGTTGGTGAAATAGTTTACTTGTCTTCACTTGTAAGCTTTGGATAAATGTGTCTGCTAAATGTAATGGAGTTCACTATTCACAGGACATATGTTAATGTCAGACTGTTACTGACGTCAGTAGCTTTGTTACTGAGTGTCACAGGTGATAGTGAAACGTCAGGAGCTGAATTGAAATGTCTCTCTTAATACCTGTTCTTTCAGGCTGATGCCAGAGTTCTTCAGAAAAAACCAGCCCCCATTGTATTCATTAACCCAGTAGCTAGGCTGTTTCTCCTGCTCGCACTTACGTCCAATAACAAACAAACCAGTGCTTGTGGATAATATATGAAAATGACACATACACAAACACATCTTGGACAGCAGGGTTAGCTTTTAGGGTGCACTGGGATCCATGCGCTTTCTGAATGGAGCGAATGTTGCGTAACAACTCAAGTATGGTCAGCTTCGGTTTGTTTGTTTTCATTTCAAATCATTCATTCGCCAGTGTGAAAAAGGCTGCAGTAGATGAATTTAAGATCTATTAGGAAAAAGGTATCATCCAGCACATGACTTCAATGGCTTCTGGCATAATACGTAACACACAAATACAAATATTAATAAATAAATACAATTTGTTTTAAATGTTATATTTTAATTGCTAATTATGTGTGAGTGTGTGAGTGAGTGAAAAATCCAAACTCCCACGCATGCAAGAGAAATACAACAACAAAAGACCAGTGGCATTTTAATCTGCGACACAAACACAACACACATATGCACACACACAAGGCCGAAATCCCCAAAACATAACCTGGGAACAGTTGAGCCAAATAGCTGTGCTTTTTGTTGTGTAACAAAGATTACCTACATGTGCTTAATGAACTGCATAGGAATAGAAACCAGAAGCTAAGCTGTTCTGCAGATGAGGCAAAATACCCATAACTCTGATCGCCTCATTTAAGCTCAAATATTTTGATGATATACAATCAGTCCATACTTAGCAACAGTTTCAATAACAAACAAATTATAGAAGGAGACGCATGACACACACACACACACAAACACGCACACACACACACACACACACACACACACACACACACACACACACACAGAAGTGAGAGGAAGACATGTATTCTATTAGAGACTGTGTGAACGAGGAAAACCCAACACATTCACCAGGCACCAACTGTCCTGTGAGAACACAGTCAGAGGTGTACCGGTTCCCCCCTCACAGTCGGCCAGTCACTGACTGCCAACAGCCACACGGCGCACATTGTCAGCAACAAGTGCTACGGGCACCGGACCTGTGAACATGTCAATCTGATGTTGATTTATTTGTTTCCTGGGGAGAAAGAAAGAGAGGCGAAGAGGAGCGGGTGTAGAAATTGTTGATGGATTGAAGTGAGAGAGGTGATAGATTATAGAGTGAGAGTAATGAAGAGAGAAAGAGAGAGAGAGAGAGCGAGAGAGAGAGGAAGAGTGAGAGCGAGGGGGAGACAGAGAAAGAAAGAGAGAGAGAGAGAGAGAGAGAGCGAGAGAGAGAGGGAGAGGGAGAGCGAGGGGGAGGGAGAGCGAGGGGGAGACAGAGAAAGAGAGAGAGACAGAGACAGAGAGAGAGAGAGAGGGAAGAGAGTGAGAGCGAGGGGGAGAGAGAGCGAGAGAGAGAGAGAGAGAGAGACAAGCAGACAGACAGACAGACAGACAGGCAGAGAGAGAGCAGTGGTACGGCAGCAAAGTGTTACAGTGCTGCCTAGTGTGACACAGTGACAGGCCAAACCATAAGAGGGACCGAGTCTCCTCCCCTCTGTGCTCTGGCCTATATTAACTCTCCATGGAGCCACACTTCACAACCACAGCCACATGGAGTACGATAAAACCACCACTGCATCGAGGCACCAAGAACAACAACAAGGCAGACACAAGTACTGGACCCTACTGGAAGACGATAGTTTGAAGACCATTTCATCCCATCTGGATGGGACATCGGCAACAACCAAGCTGGATATCCACTTTCCTTACTGAATGACTGAACTTGTATACAATGCAGCCCAGAGAAACTCTGGGAGATTGCAGATGTGGTAGGTCACTTAAACTCAACATGCTTTTTACTGAGCTCTACTGAGGTAGACTTTGACATGGTACATTTTCCACAGAGTGGCATTGGTGTTTTATTGGTTATAATTGTGTCATATCACGAGATAAGATATGGCATGAGTAGAGAGTGCATGCTTGTGTATCTCTTTTGAAACACAGACACACACACACACACACACACACACACACACACACAGACACACACGTGCGCGAACACACACACACACACACACACACACACACACACACACACACACACACGTGTGTTTACCATTGTCCTACTATAATTGGCAGGCATACACAAAATGAGTATACTTTAGATATTAGATATTGCCATCTGACAAAATATTAACTTACCCTACAGTTACTGTATACATCAGGGTTAGGTAGCCCAAATCAGAAAAGACCATTTTATAGACCATTCTGAATCATAAATAACAATAGAAGATTAGCTATATGTTTTTTTGTAGTCATCATTTCAGACATATGCTGTAAGGTGTGTCATTCAGCTTAGTGACATAATGGTAGCACTATTGCGCTACATTAGCCTCCCTAATGGCCGGGCCTACACGTGTACACTATCTCTCCATCAGCAATCAAAATAGCATGATACACTGCAACCTATTCACTCTTATATAAGCATGACAGACACTGTGTTGCATTCAGCACTGGTGGACCATTCGCACAAACACACACACACACACACACACACACACTGGTGAGATTATCTTTTGTGTGACCAGGAGGGGACAGATAGAAAACCACTCCCCTTTGACCTGATAGTCAGGTACAGGGAGAGGTGACTGAAATGACTGCCAATCACTGTTTTCGATGATGACACATGTTGAGTGCCATTGTAACAGTGTTTGTGTCACTCAGTAAATAATAAGAAACTCGAGGTAGTGAAAGATATATGTCTACAATATATAGTGATAATCAAGCAGGGTTTAAGTGGCCTGCTACTCTGCTGGGATGAATGCTAAAACTAATTTAGTGTTTACACTCACTCTTACTTACTATATAGTCTTACTATTTGTATATATCTATAATATATATATATATAATTATTATTATTATATTTATATTATAAACTTTCTCATTAAAACAGCAAATTGTCTCAATGTCTGATGTCTTTTGCCATCAATGTTATCAAAATCACATCCTCTACCACTCCCTTGCAGTATGCATACGCTGCATATTACTTTATATCTATAGGCAATTGGTCCACGCCACGGCCCCCTATTCAGCACGCCGAATAAATGTTTAGTCATTCAAATGGTCACGTGTGATGTGGTACATTTCTCAGAGGACGCATTCTGCTGTGTCCATCTGCATTCTGGGGCACATGGAGACCCACATGGTCTGTTAATGTAGACTACTGCGGCGGAATCTCCCCGCCCTCCCGCGTCCACAGCAGCATCCACAGGACCACTTAGCACCACCGCAGTCGCCAGTCCTCGTTGTTGTTGTTGTTGTTTTGGTTGTTGCTGTTGCTGTTTAACGTGGACACAATGTCATCCTGACAAATATTAATCTCTAACCCTATGCGAGGGCGTTCATATAGGTTTGTTTAGCTGAGCCTGCGGTTTTTGGAGGTCCATGCAGCGTGAAGTGACATGACATCTACAAGAGCAAGACTTTCTCATCTCGATTACCAATGGACTTTCTAAATCGTCATTCCTGAAGCACCTCATCTACTCGGAGGATTTCTCTAAATGCAATGATGGGCAGAGATAGACTGTCTAATGTTTCTAGGCAACACTTAGGCCTGCCAGTGTGCAAAGAGGAACCAAACTGGGCGAATACACATGCAATTTAAAGACAGAGTGCGTATTGCGTGAAGAAGGGAGATTTTTGTATTTTTGGACAGGCTTTTACAGAAGACGGTACAGGTAGGTTATCCATGGTTTTAGCTTTTGGCATTAATACCTTATACATCCATGATAATACAAGTAAAACATAAAGACCCGGGTATTCCGTTGGGGGTGATGACTCGTGATAACAATTGCATACTAGACTGTATTTTGTTATCATGGTGCAGAATCCGTCGGTAATCACGTGTCATTACAGAGTGACACTGACCACTGACAAGCGTGCTTGTTTGCAGTCTATTTGTGTTATTTAATTTTGTCCATAAAGGCCTATATATGTGTTAGCTATATATATTCTCATATATTCTCATAATAATAAAAAATACGAATTATGATCCGCGTGTTTTCTGTCCTTATTTTCATTTGTCCTTATTTTCACACAAACCTTTGGGCTTTTTTGTTGCTTTTTTTTCTTCTTTTATTTTTTTTTAAATATAGCTCCCGTTTCTGCTGTATTTTCCCCCACCTCCTCTCTGACTGTCACTGACGCAAGCAGCGCCTCTTATAGCGCTACCAGTCTGAATGGTGATTACAACACATACGCGGGGAGCACATTCAAACCTATTTTGGGTTTGATCATTTATCCGATGCCACAATTGAGCACTGTAAGTGTTTTTTTTATATATGTGGGGGGTACCATACTCGTATCGTGGTTTATAGCGGCGACGTGGACGTATGGTGTGTTTTTTTGTTTCGTTTGTGGACGATCGTCTGCTGCTTTGTAGAGGAGAAGCGACCACGTAGTCAGCGATGCTAACATCAGCTAACAGCGGACCCCTTTGTTCGAGACCGCGGGTCTGGTTATTGTATGTGTATCAACCGGCCATGGGTCGTGTTGTGTGTTCATGAGCGTGGTTTCGGTGTTATTGTGCCTCTGGGATTGAGTGGCATCAGCTGCTTACTACACTAAAACCAATTACAGGGGGGCTTTTAGTTGCCAATATGCCTCCATTCCAGGCTGTCTCTCTGTGTAGTTACACGGCGTCATTGCCGTGCTCCTTATTCATGGTCGGCATAGGGTACTATGTACTGTATCTTAATGGGTACACGAACGTGGTTTTTCCTCTGACCTACAATGTCCGCCGGTTGCATATTCTCCTGAACCCAATGTTGGCACTTGTTTGTAGTGTATATTCAAATTTCACCGATACTGTGAAACCGGACTGGCAAGCTCCATAATGGAGCGGGGGGAGGGGCTTGCGAGTTGCTCCATGATGCGTTTATGATGGGTTGTTTCAAACAGAGCCGGTAACACCACGATGCGCATAGAGACTGTCAGTGCTTCACTTATTTTTTGTGGTAGTGAAGCAGGGTATGAAACATCAAATGCAGGATATAACTACAATATGTAGGAGGGGTTATCATGATCGGAAACAGTGTTGTCTTGTCTGCTGGAAGTGTTTAATGTCGAAAATATATTTTCCATTGTCACTCGCCAAAATAATTTGGCAGTACTGACAAGAATGGAAATACTTTTTAAAATAACGTATTTTCTATTCTAAACAGCAACGCAAAGGCAATCGGCGTGTTAAAAGTGTTGACTTTTCATAGACTTATTTGCTACTTGAAGAACACTGCAACGTTTATGGCATGATTATCCTCCTAATGTTGTTTTCCCATTTGTGTCTTGCAGGTAATGCACTAAAATGGAGGATAGTTTTGATTGCGACTGTGGCGAGCTTGAGCCACCCGATCATTGAGGGTGGAAAGACTTCCTGAAAACTTAAGGCCAGACACATTTCAGATATTAAGATAAGGCGAATTGCAAGGAAATTCTACAGGAACATTGTCTTTTTGGTACGTTAGTATGAAGCTGCTCAGGACCAGTCCCACACTGAATGTATCTGCACTGTGAGGATGCTTTCAACACTACATTGCCTCAAATTCCATTCCATTGCAGTTGTTGGAAGTTTATTTTGCATAGAACCCATTTTTTTTTTGCTTCCCTTTTGATACAATGGCAAGATGCTTTGACCACCGATTAGTGTCCAGTATTTGAAGTTCTGGGCTCAACGGGGGAAGCAGTAGTCCTCTGCAAGATTTTCCTCCAAATAGGAATCCCCTCTGCCAAATTCAGTTTGACAGTTTTTACATTGAACTTGAAGTAAAAGAGTGGTAAAAGCTCATAACTCAAAATGGCCGAAAAGTTTGAGTCCCTAATGAACATACATGGCTTTGACCTTGGTCCTCGCTACATTGACTTAAAACCCCTGGGCTACGGAGGAAACGGCCTGGTGTTCTGCGCCATGGACACTGACTGTGACAAGTGTGTTGCCGTCAAGAAGATTGTACTCACTGACCCCCAGAGCGTCAAGCATGCACTCCGGGAAATCAAAATCATCCGTCGCCTCGACCATGACAACATTGTTAAGGTAAGAACCAGACGATTCCTTCTCGGCACTAGTCGTGTCTTTCTATTCAAAGAAGGCAACCAACTGGTTGTCATCATGGACAAAATTTGACTTGACACTCATGGTTTTTGGCGCTTTTTGTTTTGACATTTTAGGTGTTTGAGACGTTGGGCCCTAGCGGTCACAGGCTAACGGAGGATGTGGTGTCCCTGGCCGAGGTCAACTCGGTGTACATCGTGCAGGAGTACATGGAGACGGATCTGTGTAAGGTGCTGGAGCGGGGCCTCCTTTCCGAGGGCCACGCCAGGCTATTCATGTACCAGCTGCTCAGGGGCCTCAAGTACATCCACTCGGCCAACGTGCTGCACCGCGACCTCAAGCCCGCCAACCTGTTTGTCAACACGGAGGACCTGGTGCTGAAGATCGGTGACTTTGGCCTGGCGCGTATCATGGACCCACACTACTCTCACAAGGTAGGACCAGCAGCCAGATGGCTATTACTTAATGCATTGTTGATATATAACCACTTTCCATCCTCCATCTTTCCATTTGTCCAAAAAAACTTTCTTTCATACTTTCTTTCATATCTGACTCTTGGCTGTGTTTGTGTAATCTGTGAGCATCGGCCGTATCCCATTATATCCTTGTTATTTATTTTTAATCGCATCGTTTAACAAGGGGATGTTGATGTGAAAGGATGTTTAGACTGGTCTACAACAGACTGTGACTCAAGACCAGCGCTTTCTTCGTCTGCGCACATGATTTTTTTTTTTGCTATTGTCCGGAACCGTGGCTGTCCCCTGAGTGACGCCATTTCACCACAGGAAGTAAACAACGAGGGGGCATAGAACCTTGAAGTCACGCTTCGGTTTCCCTTCCCAGAGGGAACGGCAGCCTTCAGAAAACCATAAACGCTGGGAACCATTGTGGCTTTTTAGCCCGCTACAGGCGCTGTTCTTGAGTTTAGCTACAAGAACATGCTCATTTATTCATGATTTGAAGGCTTTAACTGTGGGCGGTTTAGGCGTTTCTGTAAATGTTTCCTGTAAACGCTGAAACCAGAGTACCTGCTACTGGATTATAAGCATTTTAGCTCTTTGATATTAAGTCTGTGTTACTGTAGTGGTATGGAAGAAGTAGGTTGCACCAACAACCCTAAAGTCACCCTATGTGTGTGGAGCTTGGTATGTTATATATGTCTATATATTATGGCCTTGGCCAGAGTGATATAGTGAGTATAAATGTCAATTGCAGTGGTAGGGTTTCTTTTTTCATCCCTTCTATTTCCAGGACTGTCTTGGAGTGCCGAGGCAGTCAGATTCCCACACGTGTCTCACATTAGTCGTCAGCGGGTCTGAATCACGTGACTCCTGATTCCTTCTGGCTGGCACGGCCTCATTCATAGCCTCTCGCAGCCCTCACCTCCACAGGCAGACGCATGGGTCTGGCACTGTAGCGCTCGTATGGCACCCCAGCTCGCTGCCCTTATGCTGAGTTCACTGGTTGCATGACATGAGACTTCTAGTGCCTCATACTTAGGCTGGCTGTTTTTTTTTTCCCGTTTGTTTCCTCCCCTGGGTGAGTGCAGGCGGAAGGGCTAGAGCTCTGTTGGGAAAGAGGTGACTGTGAGTTTCTCACAGGGCTGTTTAGTCAGTGTTTCCGCACCTACCACGCCTCTGGTCCTATAGTCCTCCCCCACCCCACCCTCCCTCCCATGGCTGCTTCTGCTGCCGCTCCTTGCCATATACGCTGTTTGGAGGAAAATGGGGACACGCAGGTGTTGCAAACAGAAAAAGAAATGTGCTCAGGTCAGCTTTTTTTGGAGAGGACAATATTGCAGTCGCTATTTGTGTCTCTGTTTAATCTTGAATTACTTTTTTTGTTTGTCTGCGGTACACTGTTGGTGTAGTGAAGTATCCTATAAGCTAGTTAGCCCACACCAGCTAAACTTGGAAAAGCCCTCCACCACCCCCTCAACTCAGCATGTATCCAAAACAAATTGCACATCCGAGGTGTGGAGGAGTACAGAAATCTTCCCACCTCATTAAGCCCTTCCTCTCGCACCAGCGACCTGTGTGAGAATGGTTGAGGACTGTTTAGGGTGGACTGTAAAAGCCACGTACGTACGTACGTGTGTGTGTGTGTGTGTGTGTGTGTGTGTGTGTGTGTGTGTGTGTGTGTGTGTGTGAGTGTGAGTGTGTGTGTGTGTTCTAAGATGAGTCCATGTATCCTTTGGGATTTTGGCTACCATGATATTCTGATATAGTTTTAAATGTTGCCTTATTCAGTACCTATACTTGTGAGTCAGCCTCAAATCTGCCACGTACTGACATTGGCTGATAATGTTTCTTAAAAGTTGTGCATCTGTGACTACTGATCAGAAATGTTGCTTGACATGTTGATATTGAGTCATGTAAAGGATAGTGGTAACTGTCACAAGGATTCTGTCACCAACTTTATGTCCTGTATGTGAGGTAAAGATCATCGGGCCGTGTTATCTTCCATGACCACTCTATCATGTCTAACATTACCTGGTGGATGGGTTTATGCTATAATAAAATGCTGATAACATGTCTAAATAAAGACACGTGCCATCTATACTCGGATCTCTGGCACAGCTTCAAAACTGCAGGCGGTATATCCATAGCAATATATCCATAACAATCTATAGCGATATAACTAGAGACATACGACTATAAGGATATAGCTGTATGTCCATTGCAATATATCCATGGCAATAAAGCAATATATCCCATAGTGATGGAGCAATATGGCTATAGCGATAAAGTTATAGCGACTATCCATAGCGATATAGGTAGTGTATTGGTTAACCAACCTACCTAAGCACACCCACCATCTACCACCTTCCTTACAGGTTGCTTAGATCAACAAAAATGTTTGCATGCAAATGTTCAACCTTTTTAAGGTTGGACTAGTTCTGTGTTTGTTCAATGTCTTTCGTAAAGCTACGTTTATTTATGGTTTAAGTGACGTGTGCGTGTGACTGATGTTTCTTCTGTTGCCCAGGCTCTGGGCTATTTCAGCTCCCAGAGGACCAAGAACCAGGAATGAGAGGAATTCTCGAGGAAAAGCTCAAGCCCAGTTGTCTCCTCCTCTTCACACTTTTATTTTTCTTTCCCACGCGGTTCCGTTGTACGGCTGTTTGAAGTGCTGCTAGGATCTGGTGCTCGCTGCAGGGGCCTTCCCTCTGGGCTAGAACATTTGGCGTGGAAATCTAAGCCGTCGTCTAGCGCTAGCGTTAGCTTAATGCTGGGTGTTGGTTTTGGTGTTGCTTGAGCTTTACAAGGCTCGTTGGCGGCTAACAACCGCGCTAGGATATCCTGACAAAGTGTGAGCTTGTATTTGGTCAAGGGGACGGGCTGTTGAATCTACTCAGCCTGTGGTCGCCGTGCCGCCTCTTGGCTTTTTTGAAAGTTTTAAAATAGTTTCACACACTTACCTTGAAAAGGCCTGTGGATTAAAAGGCCTGGGATGTTATTTAAATCCCTTCTGTTGTCTTATATCTACATGTGCAGTTTGGTAGTCTATTTGGTACATAAACATTTTAAATTCAAGTGTAGTAGTCTCTGAAGGGGGGGGTCTGGGCCGTCTTTGTTGGGTTAAATAGCCAGTGGTTTAGAGCATGTGGGAATGGTTTAAGAATGCAAAGGGAATAGTGGTGGTGGTGAGGGGTGAAGAGGGGCGGACTTCGTCTCTCCCTGCACGTGCATCCTACATTCCCAACCGCTCCCGCTCACACACACAGTTTTGACCTAATTACCCAGCTGGCACCAACCAGGCAAACGCGGCAAAGCCCACCTAAGCTTAACAACCCTTGAAAAGTTTGCTTTGTAAAGTGTTCCTCCTAGCTAATCAAAGGCTTTCACTGATTGACTTGTTCTCTCCATTTGTTTTCCTCTTGGCAAGAAACACACTTCTTTAACACTTCTGATCCCTTCAGTCAGTGCCAAGGAGGAAGTCGTGTGTTTGCATCCTGGTAACAAACACGTTTTGCGGCACTGATACTTAGGGTTGCAAAATTCCGGGAATATTCAAAGTTGGAAACTTTCAATGGGAATAAACGGGAATTAATGGGAATAAATGGGAATAAACTGGGAATTTTGGGGTAATTTATACTACTGTATTTACCTTGTCATATACAGACATAAATATAAACATTTTGTTTTGTCATAAGCACACATGCATGCAAACATTCCTAAAACAAATTCTAAAAAATTTTGAGGGGGATTTAGGTTTCAGTTTCCTTAGGTTTCAGTTTCCTTATCGTCGGACAGCTGATAAGGAAACCAAAACCTAAACCCCCCACTCATCGGTATTAGACACTGAAGCAGGATGTAGACATTGTACTGATTTGTAGCATTCTCGAATAGACAGTTGAGGTTACCCTCATTTACAATGTCGCCGAGACTTACAGGCATTTCAATATGCAAAAACAATTAGTAATAAATAAAGAAATCAGTTTACATTGTAAACATATAACATATTCCCAAAAGAACACTTTGCGAATGACTTATGAGGTAGGAAATACATTCAACATATTTATTAGACCACAAGGACACATACAATGTTTTTTGGGGAGAAAATAGCATTTATTTTTTCAAAATTTCCAAAATTCCCGAGCTAAACTTCCCGTGGAAAATTTCCGCCCCTTTGCAACCCTACTGATACTTAACTCGACGTCCACTAGTACCCAGGTGAAGAAATGGTGTTGTCTGTTGACACATAGTTTTTATTTCCCCCCATACTTCTGCGTCTGGCTGTCTCACTATGTGAAAGGTTGCCTTGGGTAACCACAGCCAACGTTGACGTGAGTCAGACTGTCCTGTTCTGATCGGATTCACCCATCTTAAGTTACTGATTGACTACTGAATCAGGTGATTGACTACTGAAGTGTGTGTGTGTGTGTGTGTGTGTGTGTGTGTGTGTGTGTGTGTGTCTGTGTGTCTGTGTGTCTGTCTGTCTGTCTGTCTGTCTGTGAGAATCCGAGCCTCAATGCATTTTAATGAATCCTCTTGAGGTAGGAGAGCACGTTCTGTACAGAACAGCTGTCTGGGGGCGATGACCTCGCTGCTACAAGGCCGCTTTGATGCAGTCCCTTCTCCCTCTCCACAAACTAGACATCAGAGGAACGGTGTGTCCCCCTTCTTCTTCTTTAAATGTCATTTAATGTTCTCAGAAAGTGTGCAGTGCTCACCAACAACCAAGAAGTCGTCCTTCTTCGTTTAGGCCCCATGGTGTGCTGCTGAGAATTAATTACGTTTTTATTGGGGCCGGATCGTTTTTCCAGCCACTTGATGCCGGCGGCCTCTTAAACTGGAGCTAAACACCTTGGCAGATGCTTGGTCAGAAGGTACTTGGGGGCGGGGGAGCTCTCCTGGGGCTGGCAGCAGGGCCACCAGGATATGTGGGCACCGTCTTTCCCCATGCTGGGAAGCTATTTGTGGCTAAATTAGGGCAGACAACGAGAGCCTCTCTGTGTTAAGAGCCAAGTGGTTAAAATGGCACTCTATGTAGACCTAATCACCACATGGGGGAGGGGGGGTCGGTTTACCCTGCCCCAACACACACACACGACATGTACACACACATATAGGTCCACAATTCTTTGTGTGGAGCCTTCACTAGTCAGACAGACATATTGTTGCTGACAGTGTGTGTTTGTGTGAGAGAGAGAGATCTGGTTGGGGGTCTGCTGACGGAGGCTGCACGTGGTTCCTGGCTTTCATCTCTCTCATCCCCTTTTTTTCTTCTTTTTTTTTGGGTTAGCCTGCTCCGTCTGTGGCCGCGATCTGAAAAGAGTCCAAATGAAAGGCGGGGCGGAGGGGGTGGTCTGTGTGTAGTAGAGGTTATGGAGTTTAGTGGTGTGACTGGGCCCCAAAGCATATGTAGGTCATGGAGCGTGATCAAGTGTATCACGTGTGCTTGTACTGTATCTGAGCAGTGAGCAGTTTAGCTTCCTACTATAGCATTTAATGCTTGATTTGTTTGGTTTTATATTCAACCTGTTGTGTTCTTAAAGGTCTGTTATTATCTAAAGCGACTTACAGTGAATTGAGACACATGTCAATAAGGAGCTGGCATCTTGCTCAAGGACGCCTTGCTGTGGACATGGGGATCGAACCCAGTACCTTTTCAGCTGGAAGTCAGCCACTTAGACATACCATGCGGAGAACCAGCCCATGTTATTATTTGAGACTTGTATTGACGGTCTTTCACCCCACTAGGGTCATCTGTCTGAGGGCCTGGTCACCAAGTGGTACAGGTCTCCCCGGCTGCTGCTGTCTCCAAACAATTACACCAAAGCCATCGACATGTGGGCTGCCGGCTGCATCTTTGCCGAGATGCTCACGGGGAAAACGCTGTTTGCAGGTCAGTTCGCTTTGCACGGCTCTCCTCTTCACAATCCTCTTACCCCCACGACCTCACCATCCTCCTCACAGCGATGCTGTACTGGCACCCTGGAGAGGCTTGGGTCTGCTTTAGATTTAGTGCTCCACCCTCTCCCAATATGACAGTTTGACATTTTAAGCAGTTGGCCCCCCCTTTTCTTTTTGAAGGGACCCGACTGCTCTTTGACCCATTTAGCTTGTATGGATAAATATGTAGGCCTAGAAATCCAAATAACTTGGGTTATTTGGATTTAGGAAGTGAAGTGCATTTAAAGACATGAGGAAAAGTACAAACCGCTCGTAAAAAATGTACCATCCCAATAGCCACTGTAAATTGTGTCTCTTCAGTATTCAGAAGTCATATATCTACCCCTTGAGATGAAATAAAAATATGTGCCCAGTAAATATGAACAGTGTATTGACAGTGTGTCAACCCTGGTTAATGTATATGGATTGAGAGTCGATAGGGGCCATTACAAGCATAAAAGGCTGATCGAGGATGTCTCTCTCGCTCTCACTCTCACTCTTTTTCTTTCTCTGTCTCCCCCTCGCTCTCACTCTTCCTCTCTCTCGCTCTCACTCTTCCTCTCACTCTTCCTCTCTCTCTCTCTTTTATTTATTTATTTATATATATATATATATTTATATATATATATATGTCTGTCTGTCTGTCCAGGGGCCCATGAGCTGGAGCAGATGCAGATGATCCTGGAGTCCATCCCCGTGTTGCGGGAGGAGGACCGTCAGGAGCTCCACAGAGTCATCCCTGTGTTCATTCGCAACGACATGTCTCAGCCACACACACCCCTGGCCAAGCTGCTGCCTGGAGTCAGCCCCCAGGGTAGGTGGACACACACACACTCTGGTGCCTTCCTCTTTTGCCTACACATATTGACAGGAATGTTCATGCACTTGCTGCATGAACATTGCTGCATGTGTGCCCCATTTTTTTCTGAAATCTGTTCATGTACTTTCACACTAAACAAAATTGCACTTGGCTTAACGGAACAGGGCACGACTCACTCGCGAGTAAACTTCTAATCACTCACAAATCACCAAGCACTCTCATTTGGGCCCCGATGAGAGATGCGGATCACGGCACCGTCCTTCCATCTCTAAACCACCCATCCCCACCCTGTTCACCTTGCAGCGCTGGATTTCCTGGAGAAGATCTTGACCTTCAACCCCATGGACCGGCTGACAGCGGAGGAGGCCCTGGCCCATCCCTACATGTCGGACTACTCCTTCCCCCTGGATGAGCCCATCGCCCTGCACCCCTTCCACATCGAGGACGAGGTGGACGACATCCTACTCATGGACCAGAGCCACAGCCACACCTGGGACAGGTACACATACACACACACACACACACACACACCAACACACCAGGGTTCCCACAGATTCTTTAAAAAGTTTTAAAAGGCATTAAATTAATTAATCTAAAAATAAGGCCTTAATTTGTATTAAAATGTCTTAAATCAATCTTTCAAAAGTCTTACAAACTCATATTTGTTTCAACATTTGTAGAGAAGTAGATCATCTAACCTTTTCACTGGACCAAAAAAGTAATGTTTTATGTTACAATAAACATTTGGGCAAAATAGTTTAACCCTAAGTAATTGATGTCGTTTCTTTCTTAAATTTTGGTTATTGTAAAGTTGGTCTTAAATTTTATTCCGAGTGGCATTAAAAAAGTCTTAGGTCTTAAATCTAACTTGCCTTAAGCTGTAGGAACCCTGACACACACATGCAGCTACATCTTTGAAGAATAATTATAAACTGACATGAAACGACCTAGACGGCATCATCTTTGAAGGGCATTGGAATTTCCCTGCAGTTTGATGACCATGAAATGGAGAAGATGAAATACACTAATTGGTTGCTTCTGGTTGTTTCTGCCTCAGGTACCATGACAGCCAGATGTCTGAGGTGGACTGGCACCTGCACAGCACCCACGACCCAGATGAGGTCCAGGTGGACCCACGGGCTCTCTCTGATGTCACCGACGAGGAAGAGGTCCAGGTATGTCGGAACACACACACGTCATTTACCTTTACCCTGTCGTGTGTGTGTGTGTGTGTGTGTGTGTGTGTGTGTGTGTGTGTGTGTGTGTGTGTGTGTGTGTGTGTGTGTGTGTGTGTGTGTGTGTGTGTGTGTGTGTGTGTGTGTGTGTGTGTGTGTGTATATATGTGTGTGTGTGTGTGTATATATGTGTGTGTGTGTGTGTGTATATATATGTGTGTGTGTGTGTGTGTATATATGTG
>OOFB01009624.1:0-14719 GCA_900323305.1 Trachyrincus murrayi | reverse complement strand
GCTGGACTGTCCCTTGGCCCATCTATTGCTACGCCATGTGTGAAAGGGCGCAAGACGAAAATGTTCCAGAACGTAGCTGCATGTGTGAATAGTGAAAATCACTAGCGGTGCCTGAAAGGTTATCCCAGTAATTTACCAGGAACTATCAAGTCAATTTTATTTTAAATATGTGTGAGAGGCTTTGGAGACAGTTGACGGGAAAGGGGGGGGAGGGGCGTCTCATGCTGTCCTGTCCCAGCCAACTGTCCCACCCAAGCGGGGGGACAGCGGTGACAGGCCCTGGTGGTCGCTGGTATTCCAGGCTGGCCTGTGACCGTGGTGACTCAGCAGCACCCGTGCAGGGTCCCACCATACGCTCTCCACCCACAGCACAGCCCAGAGAATCTGATCCTCATCATGTCCACACACACACACACACACACACACCCACCTATAGACCCACACATATATTCCATTAACCCTCCCAGCCTTACACAGACACACACACACACACACACACACACACACACACACACACACACACACACACACACACACACACACACACACACACACACACACACACACACACACACACACACACAATGCGGTGTCAGTTAAAACTAATTGTAGGCCCTATGTCTAATTTGAGTATACCTCATCACTTTTAAGGATAGTTCATTATTGAGGCAGATGGAAACGGGGCTTCTAATCCACGTTAGCCAAATAATTAATGTTGTGGGCTACAGTTTCAGACGAGAACAAAATTCAGATGTACATGCAGGAGCAATAATCGGTCAATACGAACGATATGAATGCATTCGTCGTGTGTCCCACGACACATGCGTGTGACTGATACGGTGGAGTTGACCTTTCACAGTAAGGAACTTGTCGTTGGTGAACCTTGCCTTTTTGCGGGGTGTCGTTGCATCATTTAGTGGGCAAACCAAAATGGCCCTCTGGACATTTTCAAGACAATTTCTAGTGATCGCCAGGGTCCCTCAGTCATTATACAACGCATCTCAATATTGGATCGTGAATAGGACTGCAATGTGTAAAAGTAAAAGTAACAGTGGTCCTAAACCCGCCACCCCCCCTCGCATCCATACAGCATCTTCCTTGGTGCACGACGTAACATTGACGAAAACGTGACATTCAACAAGTCCGCTTCCTGCGTAAACCGTGAACGAGCATGCCCGCAAATAACTTCCGCACCCCCGCGTCTGAAAGACACTCATCCTACTGGAGACTGATGTCGGTGGGATTTCATTTCCGACTTAAGTCTGAATATGCATAGTCCGCAAGGTAAACCGAACGGTAATGTCTTACCTCATGATGACTCGCTTGCCGTTCACGTCCACCTTGTCGAGGGTGAGTTTAGTAGAGAGAGACATTTTGACAGTTTCACAAGCGCCCGGTTTGCTGTTACTGTGCAGTCGGCCCGAGCCTCACTTCGTTGATGGATAGTTCCCGAATGTGAATGACCTTAGCGCAGCGAGGATGCACATCGACTGGGCGGGACTTTATGGAAGGCCACACCCATCCGCGGCGCATTGGTGGAAGCGCCTTGATTTGCTACTGACGCCCCGCATCGCCATTGGATTACATTCGAGCCCTTTTGTCTGACGTAGTCTCGCCCGGAGGGGGTTTGTGCGCATGCTCAGAGTGAGTCAGCCTCGTCCGAGGATGTGGCGTTCAAGGCCACTCGGATTCTAGAGCAACGTCTGTTTGATAATATCGCAGTGTCATTGTCCTACAGAGAAAGTGGTTCTCGAACTGTTTTTACTTATGCACGGGTCCCTTCTGAGATATGTTTTCAACCATGTAGAAAATATATATAAAATGGGTTGGTGCAACTATGCATGTGACTATGTTTAGTGAGAAACATGGGCTTGTGCTTCACTTGTGATTTTTATAATCTTTTAGAAAGATTTACCGAACTTACTGTACTTAATTGTATTAAGGTGGTATTCAGATTGATCTAATTGTATTAAGGGGGAATTATTGTACAGTTCATAACCAATATTAAAAGCCATTTTTTAGAAATGTAATCCTTCAAAGTACCCCCATTGGAGAAATACTGCAACAGAGAAACCAGATGCAAAGAAAATGTCTATCTATAAACTTACCTCTATACAAGTAGGCTATTTTGCTAGAATGAAATGCCAATTCTACCTAGTCAGAAACAAATGGTTTAAAATCAACATAGTTTGAGGATTTAGGAATAATTTCCTAAACTAACTTTAGTGAGAAACTTAGCAAGTGTTTTTGTTTGTACTTAATTTCGCTAAAGTATTAAAAAAAGTTCCAGTTCAACTCACCAGGAACTCCCGAGTGTCCAGTAATCATTTCAATGTCAACATGTGTTCTACATACGTGTGGAAAATAACATTAAAAGAATATTGTCTATTACTTGAAATGTTCCATACATGCCACATCAAGATAGTGTCCGACTTCCCCACTTGGACTATGAGCAAAGCATCCCTTACACAATGCTCTCGCCTCCTCCATTCTCCATCATTTACTGCAAGTACTAATCTTCCTTCCTAGTTCCCACCCGCCTCTGCTTCTTTCAGCTGGTAACCCACCGCCACTAGGCCAGGACAGGGGGAAGCTACTGCCCTGCCTCCAGGAGTCAGACATGCAGGCACTCTTTAGAAATGTCATGGCACGTATCTGTTCATTAATCATAATTGTATGAATTTTGAGTTGTGAAGTGTCTCAAAGTAGAAATATAAACATGCCACAAAAGTTTAAGAATCACATCACAACAAATTTCTTCAGAAAAAGTTTGGCTGCCAATCAAAAATAGGACAATTATGCAGACGAATTGTAACTATTGCTAATGCGCCAACCCATGAAGTGCTGATTTGATACCTCTAACCTACCTCCCCCCTTATCCCCCACATAAATAAGGTCACAAATTATATTCAGAGGCAAAAGAAAAACTAAACAAAAATGTGTTGAATTGGGTTTTAATTTCATACAGGTCAACGTGCTGGAACAGCCACAGGCATTCAGCGTTTGAAAACATAGATAATCATCTGTACAACCAGAATGTTTATAAGGGAGGAGGGATCTGGGCGTTGTGGTCGTCTAGGGGTGAGGACAACTTTACTCCTCTTTCTCCCGCCACTGCTTGGGCATCAGCTTGCCGACTGGAGACAGGTTCCAGGTGATGCCGGTCTGAGTGACAACCTGGAAAGAGAGTAAACGTTCAATTTACAAAGTACATATTGATGACTGATATGTCGACTGCCATAACATTACTGATATCATGTGGATAGATTCAAATGAGGGGCAGATCTAGAGAACTTCTAAAACTACAGTCAGACACAGAGCATTGTTTTTCAATGCACAAATATATTAACCTTGATTTGAGCTATAGTTAAAGAGTATAATCGTACAATGATGACCTATGCCTGCCTACCAGTCCTACGAGTCCCACATTTTCACCATGAATGGGTTAATAAGGCTAGTTAATAGCTACTAAAGCATACACCGTTTCCCCTATGCACACAAATTGCTAAGGCCAGGGGCCAACGTGATCCATAGAAGAACACTACTCACGTATCCCCACACACCGGTGCAGAAGACGGTGCTGCCGACGAGGAGGCCGGTGCCGTATTTGGCGTGGAAGTCCTGTGGCACCGTGGAGCCATTCCTCACCTGGCGAGCGGCCACACCTGGAGAGACCACACAGCCATTTTCATTAGCAATATTCTTTCGGTTTTATCATTCTACAACAGCAAAGCGCATGAACTAGGACTTTAATGGAAACCATGAGTTTGACGCAGGCCATGTTAAGAGTCGATGCAAATGTGATCGCTTGAATGCTTCAATTCTAAAATGTCACCGATCAAGTGTATGTAAATTAAAGAGAAACCAGACTCCACCAGTGTCCTACACCTTGAATCTGAAAGTCAGGCACCCCCCCAGCATAATTACGTTTACAGCACAGGCTATAAAAAATATATATAGTATATAAAACGGATACAATAAATGGATAGATGATACAATCGTATTTCTGGTGTGGATAACTAAACGAGGCCCGTATTTGGTTGCAGTGAACATAATCTGGTATTTAGGCCTAAAACTATGTTAGAAGCGTAAGGTTAACAATGTCACATTGACTTATGGAGACATCAACGTGTTTACTGTAAGATGTAATATGTTTGACTCTGAATAGATAGAGGACATAGTATCATCTGCTGTGTCAAGAAGGTGTAAACTCATTAGACTCATAACAACTAGACACCTGTCATCCAAAGTGACGTACTATCAAACATGCCTTAAGCAAACATCCTTAAAGTTAAATATTAAAGACAAAATCAGTGTGTCTGATTAAGAGATCTCAATCATCGAACATATTGAATTATGTGTAATACATTTAACAGAAAACAGAAGAGACCAACATGCTGAATAATGCGGCCAAACAAGAAAAGCGCATGATAGACCTATCATCAGAGCTGCACAACCCCGACTCATATCATATCACATGTTACAGAATGGAGGATTATTACATGTTACAGAATGGAGGATTATTACATGTTACAGGAGGATTAAACAGTATTTATGTATTCATGCATGCTGAGTTTTGAGGGTCTGCCTTTTCAGGGAAGGTTTGTTTGAGGACAAACCGTACACGGAAACTAAACAGTACTGGGAATATGAGAAGGTGCAGTTTGATTAAACACACAAATAAACCAGGGACACTGCAGTCCTCGTCAGTTAATACATTAACTAACTCCCGATTTAACAAAGAAACCCGTTAAAGGGATCTCTAGGTGAGGACATTGCACCGGGACGCTAGCGGGAGGCTATCGTCTCTATCACATGTACTGAGTGCAGTCAACGTTTGAAACGTTCTGCCGAGCTTCACCTATATATATATATCAATGGCAGGTCAAATAGGTCAATAAACAACTGATTGATCATTATTAATCATTATGTGTATCTTACCGGTGACATTCACTGCGGCTTTTGCAAAACGATACATGATGACGGCTAACCCCGAGGACCAGACGATCAGGATACCCTTGAAGAAAACGGACTTTCAATATGGCTGCTGCACGTACCCGTACCGGAAACTACGTACCCTTACCGGAAACTACAGATACCGGGGGCGTACACATTTAAACCTCACAGTTTACGACTAAGTACGAACGTTTATATGGCCTGTTACACTAGCTCGGTAGCTAATAAAAACGGACATACAGAGAGAAATAAGGATACATTCATGTAAATATTGTTGTTAAATATGTTTACCTTATCGTTGTTTATATTTTCTAGTAATACTACATTTGTAACGGCGTAGAATGTACTGTCAGGATGGCCGAGTGGTCTAAGGCGCCAGACTCAAGGATTATCTCCTTCCGTAGAACCGGGAATTCTGGTCTCCGAATGGAGGCGTGGGTTCAAATCCCACTTCTGACATACTTTTGTTGTGTTCCATTTTGTCGATACCATTTATTGATCATTTCAATCGATGCCGTTAGTACGTTCGCTAGTTCGTTTGAACTTCCATATTCCCCAAATGATTTATATTTGATCAATTTAGCTCATTGAAACACTTTGGCTTAAAACACGTGAGCAAGCGATATACACATATCTAATATACTTTGTGAATTATGAAGAGTAATGTATGCTACGGATCTAGAGTTTCGAGATATATTGATATAACCAACATATTATACTTTATGGTTCTATGGTTTTTCATGGCGTTTGCACTGCAATACCCCAAACGGCCACGAAAGGACTCTAAACCAAAAGTAAAAAACATATAACAACAGATACTCTGTGAATACCTAATTAGCACCTCAGGGCCCTGTTAACAGATAAATAAAATTCGACCCTCTGGCTATCAAAACTGGTGACTAGACACACAACCAGCTATTATTCATATGAATGTACCATTGCAGTATTTTCAATACACATAATCATGTGCAATTCAATAGCTATAGGCTATATACAATAAATAATTTGCATAGGCTAATAAATATATCATGTATCAATATTTCCCACAATCAAGTTTATTGTGATAAGTTGCCAAATATGTATTGACATGTACATGTATTGTATGTAGGAGAGTTCATGAATAAATGTATAAAAAAATGAATGTGAATGAGGTTGATTATTTTAGTTCATGTATTGCAGTAGTGTACATATTAGGGAGTGGGCATGGTCTGAATTCCTTCCTGTGGCCGACTTCCACCCCTTGCTCCTTAAAAAGAAAAAAAGAAAACGAAAAAAAGGAAAAAGAAATAGGCCTACATCTGAGGTGAACAAGGAAATCAAAGTTTTTATATTTCAGGAGGGTACTTTCATTAGTCTTTAATAGACTTTAGTGTACACTTTTAACTACTCTTTAGTGTGTCACAGACAACACACTATACTAGGGCTAATCAGACAATGCTCAATAGAAAATGTGGGCAATAGAACAATCGTCTTTTTTTTCTACAACAACCTTTTATTTCTTCTTGACTTATCCAGCGGTTTGAAAAGAATATGAGACTAATGAGTATTACAAGTCTTTACAGTTCCAGTGCTAGTTTCTCTAAAAGAGTCCAGCAATAACCATGAACAGCTTTAAAACAGCTTAAAGAAAACAAATAGCATGAGCCTTTTAACAAAGACACACATGAAGAGTATATGATAATACAAAAACAAAACACGTGGATATAATTGACTGCAATACTACCATAACCTGTGGACCGGTATAAGACCAAAGTCCTCTGCTGGTCATAAAAGAAAGATATAAAGCCTGGGGACAAACCATTTACCTAAACATTCAAATTCAATCCATTGTTTATTGAGATACTTTTTTCCACGAGAACATTTGGACTAATCTGATACCAACAAAATGAAATACTGCCAATCAAAGAACCCACTTCTGAGTCGGCTCCGACAACGAGGGAAGAAATGAAGAGGAATGTTTACAGCAAGCTAGCGCCATCTCTACAGCAGGGGCGTGGATTACATGCTACGGACTAAATGTTTATTTCTTATTAAAACTTACAAAACCAGCTGTAGTCAGTGTTTAGCACACAGTAAACACAAGGCCAGGGGGTTTGACCATTGAAAACGGGTGGCGTATGTTGAACCCTTCAAGGCAACAAGGGGTATTTACATAAGTTTTTTGGAACATAGAACTTCATAGATCATTCTAACTGATTGATTCATACACTGTCTTGGAGCTAACCTGTGTGTAAGAAATTATATTGATGAAGACAGAAGCTTGCAATAGCTTTTCCCGATGGATGGAAATTGATGCCAACGACATACCTGTGGCAGGTATGTCGGACATCTGGCACAAAAATGTTGTTCCCCAAGCCGGAATTATAGTGTTTGCTTATGACGATATGCTATAATCGAGGTCTGGTCAAACTAAACAACACAAACTGCTTTTCAATGCTACCAATACTCTACAGTGTACAAACCTACTTGACAATAGAACGGTCCATTAAAACGGAGTCAGTCAGAATAGCGGCTAACAATCAGCTTGCAGACGCCACTATCTGGAGATCAATACTTTATCTCCCCACAAGCCAGTCGGATTCATGTCACAGTACGTTCCAAACTACCTCACTGCAACCATAACCTCAACTCTGTAGGACTGTTTTTAAAAAGGGGGTCTGTGAAAAAGATATTACTATCACCCAGATAATAATATTTAAATTCATGAACATATTAAAATCCAGATCAGATACAAAGGATACGTAAGAGGAGAGAGGATGAGTGTCTAACAAAGTCATTATTGTAATAGTCACAGAGAGAGTTAAGGCATATATGGACTCTTGAGAGCAAACCGAAGCCCCTAGTCTGTTTTTTTGTCTTTCGCTTCTTCGTCGTCGGTGTACTCGGTGGGTTCGTCGCCGGGCTTCAGGAGTTTGCCGATGTAGTCGTACTTTTCTGTCGGGGGAAGAAGAAGGAGAAGTGTGGGCAACCACAAACACCATTGAAGTCTCAGGATGTATGGAGAAGACTACAGCAGAGAAACCAAGAGTCACATTTAGGAATGCTGGTGCCAAGCTGACTCCTAAGTTTGACAAAGTTGAAGACTTTTCAGCCATTGTATGCAAGAGTTTCATCTTAACTCCAAGATGTATGTATGTATGTATGTATGTGTTCACAACAAGTTTAGTCTAAGGAGGTTTATTTTTGGCTCAATTAGTATGACAGAAACTGTCCACTGACAACAACAAAAAAGAGCAATAAAGGCCTACTTGAACACCTTGAACCTTGAACCTTGTTTGTGAGAGCAGGTATTAGTCATTGTCCTTAACTTACGGGTGAACTGTGTCTCCCACTCGCTGAGGCTCTCCTGTTGCATAGAGTTGAGGTCTGACAAATCATCATGCTCGTCTTTCAGTGCCTCCTTGTCCAGACAGAATGTGGCCAAACCCCTTGAAGCATCTCGGCCGGCAAACACGCCGTACGGGCCCTCTGCACACAAACAGGGTACAACAGAGAAAAGTCAACAAAACAACAAGGATTGGGGCCTAGGCCTGTATTGACAAATCATTCAATATTGACAGAAGGAAATGACGAGTGGAGGAAAGGCTCGGGAGATCAAATACATCTGAACAAAACAATAATAATTGAGAGTTCCATGAGTACCATGTCTTCCATAACCATAAGATTGAACGATTTTACAGAGAAAAAAAATAGTTTTTACTATAGGCCTACAGACAAGTGTTGTACAATAAAACATGTAACATTTATCTTTTTAGAAAAACATGTAATCAGACCACCAACAACAACAACAACAACAACAAAAAAGCACCACTACAGAAAAACGTCTTGTTCCCAAGGAAACATCAACAATGTATCGCTGCATGAGTTTTTTATCTTTTATGTTGCGCCATACGAACTACGGCATGTCGGTCAAGGTAAGGTACACACTGTACCGTGGGCTCTGGCGTTAATATGCAGAACTTCTACAACACTCCTACTACCGTAGTCTTTTTTTGCATTCAACAATGTATACGCAAACAAGCATTGCGTTCCCATTTTTAGTAACTGTCATGGGTGTAATGGGTGCCACCGTAGTGCACAGGATGCAACGTTTGCATGTTACGTGACTGCGCGGAATCAATTCGGTGAGAGGTTAATCACGAATGCGTGGAAAACACACGCTGCACGAACGACGTCGCTGGCGTGTTGTGAAACCGCGTCGGACTGAACCATAAACCGGACAGGGGGGGGGGGGGGGGGGGAGTGGCGTTAACACTAAAGTTCTACAATACTTGGAATAATGCGATTTAACGCTCACACGAGTGTGCTATCGATCCATGTGTTTTTCCCTCTAGGCCTACCTGACAAAAACACTAGCCATGTGTTGTTTTTTTTTGCAAAATGGGACATTTGTCGATTAGTAAAAAAATAAAAAAAACACAAAAAAAACAGTGCTAATTATTATGCGAAGTTGTGTGTACGGGGCGCGTGCGATCGTACGATATCAAAGCGAAACGCGGCAGTGTGTGCGGGCGGGCGGGTGTTTGTGTTACCCGGTCCATAGAACTTTTTCCCGCGAGTCACGTCGAACACCTTGCCGTTGACAGCCATGAGAATCCTGGGGTCTTGGAGACCATCGTACGGCTTGAGATCGGACAACGTGAAATCTCTCTTCTTGAGTTTGGGCAGGGGCTGCTCCACCTCGCCGAGGTCCACCGGCGCGTCGCCTTTGAAGATCTTGTACAGGAGAAACAAGCACAGGCCGAGCAGACACAGGTTCAACGGCGACGTGAAGATCTCCTGCAGGATTCCGGGCGAAGTTTGCTGCTGGCTCGCCTCGGCGTCATCCATGTTCGTTTCTCTCTTGCGTGCTGCTGCTGCTGCGCTCTGCTCCGGGTGGGATGGACTCGACTAAATGGGACGGCGCGTGAGTCATCGTGCACGCCAGTGGATCTAGCGAGACATTGGCTCATTGTTCTACCAATCAGATAACGATTCATAAATAACATGATGTGCACGCGGCACGTATTTATTCTTGCATGGCTACAATTTAAAATACACACTAGCGTCTTAAATTGTTGAAATGCGACTCGAATCCGAGTATATTTAATTGGCGCACCGTGACGCTATTTATTACAACAACAACAACAACAAAAGCAAACATTATTTTCATGAAAGTAATCACAGCTTCCAATACATTGTTAAGTGGTCTAAACATAGATGTAGATCTTTTTGAACGACGTCACTGTGTGCAGTCATCACATCCGGTGTGTGCAGTCATCACATCCGGTGTGTGTCTCGTGTAATGCTGCACGTCCTCTCGATGGAAACCGCGGCGACTAAGACGTTTAGTTCCGCCCAACCAAACGCTCCTCGAGTAGTTCGTTCGGTAAACTTTAACATTGTTTCGGTAAATGTCATCCTACCCCTTCTACCCGTAGTTAGGCCGCCACGTACATGTACGGGGTCATTTATGTCTTACGTTATTAACGGAACCGTGTGAAGTAATCTAGGATATTTTGATACTTGTTGTTTATTTCAGACCTTGCGCAACGGTGGCAACGGTCCGGGCTCACACATCCTCCACCTCGGAGCAGAGATGACACGGGCACTGCCTGTCACTTCTTTCCAGAGTCGAGTTCGGTAGCTGGAAACAATTGATCATCATAATATTTGTTAACTGTACTGGACTGCCGCCGACTCGATAGTCATCATCGGATCGTCGTTTGAGATGCGATTGATTTAATTCAGGTAAGTTTTCTTGTCATAATGTGACATCGTTTGCTAGGTTCAGGTCTTAGACTAATCTATTCCACACAACAGATTTCATTTAAATAATAATAATAATAATAATAATAATTCGATTTCCCCTCACATTGGATTGCACACACACACACACACACACACACACACACACACACACACACACAGCGCATTGAGGAACCCACCCGTCGGCTAACTGGTCCTGCTCCTCCCTGCGTCCCCGTCCCGGGCCCGGTCTGTCCGGACCACTATGAGTGCGATGCGGGTTGATACCAAAGTGGTCATGTTGGGTAAAGAGAGTGTGGGCAAGACGAGCCTGGTGGAGAGATACGTCCACGACCGCTTCCTCGTCGGGCCCTACCAGAACGTGAGTGTCAGCTGATTGACTTCAAATGTTCGTCTGTTTCTGACACGGGCATCACTTCCTCTTTAAAACGTGTGTTAAATGAAATTATCTGTGTTAAAAAAAGAAGCAGGAGCCATAAAAGGTGCTTTCTGTGCAGTAGTTCTCATTGCTTTCAGGAAGGCTGCTTAATTTGATCATATTTTAATCATATGACACAACCCCAACTGAATTGAATCTGTTTCTTTTTTAAAAAAATCATTCAAGTAAAACCGGTATACTTTGCCATGCTTCTGTTAGATTATGTCTTCGTAATGATGCTGGCTTACAGCAGGCGAACGTTGAAATATCTCTTTCCTCTCTGACAGACAATTGGAGCCGCTTTCGTTGCCAAGGCCATCCATGTTGGGGAAAAGGTAGTCACCCTGGGAATATGGGTAAGAACAACAATGTGACTTCATGCCATTTCCACCCCTTGCGTTCACTCTTCTTTGTCTTGCTCTGCCATTTTAGTTTTCCGCTGTTTTCTTTATTTATTTGCCCGTCCCCTTGTCTATCTCCTCTCATCCCCGTGTCTTGTGTCGGGGCAGGACACTGCCGGGTCGGAGCGTTATGAAGCCATGAGCAGGATCTACTACAGAGGTGCCAGGGCTGCCATCGTCTGCTACGGTGAGTCACGCTCTCTCTTTAGCCTCTTTCCCCACATAGTTCCCGGTAAATTACTGGGATAACCTTTCAGCCACCGGGCCAAGGGACAGTCCAGCAGATGGCAGTAATGCAACACTTATGGATGCCAACCATCATAAAACTCAACAGAAGAAGAAATGAGAGGACAGACTGAGAGGAGCTCCCTTATTTCAGAATCTGTCCAGTTTCCAGCCATTCTTGAAAAAAGCAGCTTGTTTGCAAACAAAATAAGCTGTATTGATATTGTTATCGAATCACCTGAAAAGCATTGGCGCAGATTCAAATATGTCATCAGCGGAGTCTTGTGATTGGTTCGCTCTCTCCATGTGAAAGCGTCTTACGCCAGACCGACGTAACCCTTTACGTGCCTCTCCCTGCAATGAACACAGCCATTCCGGAAATGTCACTAGGTCTTGAAGTGGGAAATTGCTGGTACAGATTGTTCCCATTCACACATGACCCCATGCAGGAAGTGTTCTGGCCTTGAGGCCTGGCAATAAGGACATCACACATTCGCCGTTTCTCTGGTGGGAAACTGCTGACCTCCACTGTTAAAGCTTGGTTCATGCAAAAAAGGCGTTCTCCATTAAACACAACACCCACTTCGCTTGATTACTTTATGCTAGGAGCAGTGCTGAAGCTAAATGGAGGTTCAGTTTTGGGGTGGACTTAAAAGAGCCGCTGAATGCTAGATTCAAGCCCCCGTGATAGTTTGTTTAACCGTGGGCATCTCTCTGCCCCCAATTAATTTGCTGTCATTGTGGTTTGACGTAATGTGGGTGTCCTTTAACAACCTTGTATTGTATGCGTTTGGTGTCTCGCTACTTCAGTAATGGTGACTACACCCATTGTGCACAGTACACAAACACACTTTCCACCACCTAGATTAGATTAAACAAACATACACACAACCAGGCTGCAATAGTTCCATATTGGTTACATGTATTTGCCAAGTACAGTAAAACAAAGCAGAACCTTTTCTCTGTGATGTTGATTTTGCTGAGTTGTTGTGAGTCATCATACTGATGAGACGCGTGTAATGAGTAGCCTACATAGTGCAATCACGAACATAGTCTTTTCAGAGGTGAATTAACTCTAAAACGCGTTTGCCTTCAAAATTAAACGTGCAATATGATTGTATTGAGGTAGCTCTTTTTAATACAGAGTCCTACCTTTTATAAAGATGTCCGCTTTAGGACAGACTACTACTCGAGTGGTAGTCCAGAGATTACCAAAGAAACCAGATAATGAAATCTGTCGACAGTGATCAAACGTAACTTAACTTAACTTTACTGTGCTTGCTGTTGTTGTCAAGCAGTGTTAATGGCTTAAAGGTTTTTTCTAAGACGTGAGCTAGCTTTTCTTGTTGTCGCACCTGCATAATCCAACAGTCTGCTTTTTTTGTTAACCTAACTAGGGATGTTCACGATTAGTCGATTAATTAACTAGTCGTTACTGTGGTTACTAGTCGACACCAGAAATAATAGTCGGTTAAACGCTTTTTTTTCTTCTTCTTCTTCTTTCTGAGAAAAGCATTTCTGCCCTGATATGAATCACGGAAGCTCACCATACATTGAATTACACCGTGCTTTTAATAATAGAATTAAGTGATGTTAAACAACGTGTAGTTTCCCAAAACATCTATTAATTTATCTAATCTGGTTCACAATTCTCCACAGCGCTCTTCACCCCAGTCAGTAGCTGCGGTCAGGCACACTGCCATTCGCGATCAGTTGGTCTTTTCACGACTTTGTCTAAATACCTTGTTTTGATTAGGGAGGCCTATAGAATAATAACCATGGATGTATGAACGAGCTCCCGCTTGAAGGTTTGAACTCTGCGAAGCTGCACACACACAAACCATGATCCGCCTGATTATATTTACTTATGTCTTAAAGGCGTTATAAGTCATTGAAATGTAAACAGAGATCCCACCGGTTTGAGCTTAACACTGCCGTTGTTCTCACGTCTTGACGGACGATTGTGATGATTATTTAGATTTAAACTTCCAAATCTAGACAACTCATAACTGTTTTGTCCCCTACCTAACACCTACCACCCACCTTGTGTTGGTGGTGGGGGGTGTCTTCGTAGATCTCACAGACAGCAGCAGTTTCCAGCGAGCGCGGTTCTGGGTGAAGGAACTCCAGAACTGCGAGGAGGTGAGTTTGTGTTGTTACATGTGTGTGTTTTCTATATAAATATACAAACACAAGAGTATTAAAGACGGCCCTACCACCCCTCCATTCTGTCCACTGATCAGATTCTAAGTAAGTAGGCAGTAAACAGTGTGTGTGTGTGTGTGTGTGTGTGTGTGTGTGTGTGTGTGTGTGTGTGTGTGTGTGTGTGTGTGTGTGTGTGTGTGTGTGTGTGTGTGTGTGTGTGTGTGTGTGTGTGTGTGTGTTTGTGTTTTGTTGTTACTCATTACATCTTCAACTTGTTTTAAAGACATTTTCTAGGAACTACTGACTCAAAGGGAGATTACAAATAGTAATAATTTACATTTACATTGACTGCCATTTATTGGCAAATTATTTGTTTTCTTTTTTTTAAAATGTAATGACTTTTTGAATCACTGCCTTATAAGACAATGAAAAGACTACAAGAGACGTGTGTGTGTGTGTGTGTGTGTGTGTGTGTGTGTGTGTGTGTGTGTGTGTGTGTGTGTGTGTGTGTGTGTGCGTGTGTGTGTGTGTGTGTGTGTGTGTGTGTGTGTGTGTGCGTGCATGCATGCGTGTCTTACAGCACTGTAAGATCTACCTGTGCGGCACGAAGAACGACATGGTACAGGCGGACAGAAGCCTGCGTCAAATAGACTTTCACGATGCCCAGGACTTCGCTGAAGGTACATTTCCCTCTCAGCACCACTGGAATGTAGGCTACGTTTGGCTTTTGCTTTGACAGCAAAACAAACAAACAAACCTAAACACTGGAATTCTCATTGACATGAGACGGAGCTTAACATGTTCCACCCCGATGCCCTCCGAGACA